>JAYESA010000013.1:162611387-162683887 GCA_036927795.1 Iris macrosiphon | reverse complement strand
TGACCACCAACTTGTAGATTCTTGCTCCTCTTTGTAGATCCTTGCTTCCTCCTTCTAGATCCTTACTCCACTAGTCTCCAATGGTGATTTGGGAAGGAATTGGAATAAAATTTGGTAGGAAAATGAAGTGGGAATGAAAGAATTTGGTTGAGGGAATTTCTAGATCTAATTTCCAAATGAAAGGATGAGAGAGAAATAATTTTCTCCCCTCTAAATAGGCTGGCCCCCTTTCCCCTTCCTCAAGCTGCTAAAATTGTCCAATATACCCCTTGGGACCTCTCATGAAGAAATAATTAAGGAGGGAAGCTTCTAGTCTAATGGTTTAATTAATTTAATCCATCTCCTTAACAATGGGCTTTCTAAATGGGATAAATTCTATCAATTAAGACATGTTGGTCCATGAGTCTAAACTAAACTATTAGGTCCACTAATACAAGTCCAAAATAAATAACTAACATCTAACAACAATTAAATAATATAACAAATAATTATTTATCATGCACAATATTTAAGTAAATATAAAATTATAAAAATACCGTTTCCTAAAAAATGTGGTAGTGACAAGTCTACCCTCCTTAAAATAATTTCGTCCTCAAAATTCAAAGACGAAAACTACCCCCAGAAAATAACAGAACATAGAAAAAGAACATAACTAAAGAACATAACTAGCTATGAAAGAACATAACAATAAACATAATATAACTAGAAATAACATACCTCAAGGCACAAACAAATATGGATAACGCTATCGCATTTCCTTCTCTCTCTCCCAGGTAGACTCCCCCGGAGAGTGATGCCTCCATGGGACACGTACCAAAGGAATAGTCTGGTTCCTCAGCACCTTCTCTCTCCGATCCAGAATCTCAACTGGCTGCTCTGGATAGTTAAGAGTAGGGCCCACCTCTATCGCCGAGTGATCCAATATATGACTAGGATCTGCCACATACCGTCTTAACTGTGACACATGAAACACATTGTGCACTCCCTCCAATGCAGGTGGCAAGTCTAGTCTATAAGCAACTGCACCGACCCTCTCTAGAATAGTAAAAGGTCTGATGAATCGTGGACTAAGCTTTCTGCCTCCACCGAAGCAAATCATGTCTCGTGTCAGAGAAATCCTCAGAAACACCAAACCACCCACCTAGAATAAAATACAACCTTAAGAACTTAATCTATAACAAACAACCAATAATAAGCACAAAACAAAATCTAAAACTATACCTCAAACTCCAAAGGTCTCCGGTGGCTATCGGCCCAATGCCACTGTCTGTCCTGCGCTATACGAAGTCTGTCTCTGATCAACCGAACCTTCTCTGCTGCATCTACAATCATCTCTGGCCCAAGCAAAACCCTCTCTCCAACATCGTCCCATGACAAGGGAGTACGAGACCTCCGACCGTACAGAGCTTCAAAAAGTGATATATCTATACTAGCCTGGTAACTGTTGTTATAAGAAAACTCTACCAAATAGAGATGGTCCTCCCAAGAACCCCCGAAATCTAGTACACAAGTGCGCAACATATCCTCGAGGGTCTGAATAGTCCTCTCTGACTGCCCATCTGTCTGGGGATGATTTGCAGTATTGAACTTGAGCTGAGTGCCCAAACTCTCCTGCAAACTCTTCCAGAAATAAGAAGTGAAACGACTATCCCGATCCAAGACTATGCTGACGGAAACTCCATGTATCCTAACGATCTGCCTCATATACATCTCTGCCAGCTTCTCCGTAGATAAACCCACCTTGAAAGGCAAAAAGTGGGCCGACTTGGTCAACCTATCAACGATGACCCAAATCGCGTCTTTCCCTCCTGGAGATCGTGGAAGTCCGGACACAAAATCCATAGTAATGTGCTCCCACTTCCACTCTAGAATAGGTAATGGCTGAAGTAAACCTCCTGGCCTCTGCCTCTCGGCTTTCACCTGCTGGCACACTAAGCATCTGGATACAAACTGTGCCACTTCCCTCTTCATGCCATACCACCACACACTCTCTCGTATATCCCGATACATCTTGTTGGCACCTGGATGTATGGAATACTGAGAGCGATGCACTTCCTGCAATACCTCCTCACGCAGCTCCCACTAGGCACACACAACCTAACTCCATGCCTCAAAGATCCATCAGCAATGGTGAAATCATCCTCTAATCCTGCTCTTACCTGAGCTCTGATACTCCTTAGAGATACATCCTCATACTGTGCTGCCTTGATCCTGTCCATCAAATCTGAATATATCTGTAATTCCCATAACTACATAGTACAACCAGGAACTATCACCTCGATGCCCAAGCTCTCTAAGTCCTCCAGCAAATATTGATCCTGCGTCAAGAACATAGCTACCGGATACCTACTCAAAGCATCGGCAACTACATTAGCTTTCCTAGGATGATACTGCAAAGATATATCAAAATCCTTCACCAGTTCCAACCACCGATGCTGCCTCATGTTCAACTCCTTCTGTATGAAAATATACTTCAAGCTCTTGTGGTCTGTGAAGATCTCCACATACTCTCCGTACAAATAATATTTTCACAACTTCAGAGCGAAGTTGACTGCTGCCAACTCTAAATCATGGGTAGGATAGTTCTTTTCATGAGGACGCAATTGCCTGGATGCATAAGTAATTACTTTCCCATTCTGCTGAAGAACACAACCCAAACCTTTTCCCGATGCATCACTATAAATAGTGAAACCTCCAGACCCTGATGGCAACGTCAAAATAGGAGCAGACGTCAACCTCTTCTTTATTTCCTCAAAATTAACCTGACAATCCTCCATCCAAACAAACTCTACATCCTTCCTGGTGAGTCTGGTCATCGGCTCGGCAATCCTCGAAAAATCCTGCACAAACTTCATGTAGTAGCCTGCCAATCCCAAGAAACTCTTGATCTTTGCTACCGAACTCGGGGTCTTCCAAGATTCCACTGCTGCGATCTTCTTCGGATCCACTGAAATACAATCACTAGTCACAACATGCCCCAAGAACTCCACCTTGTCTAGGAAAAACTCATACTTGGACAACTTCCCATACAGCTTCTCCTTCCTCAGCACATCTAACACAATCCTCAAATGCTCCTCATGCTCCTCCGGTGTCTTCGAGTATATGAGTATGTCATCGATGAACACCACCACAAACTTGTCAAGGTACTGATGGAACACCTTGTTCATCAAGTTCATAAATATCGCTGGTGCATTAGTCAATCCAAACGACATCACCATAAACTCGTACTGACCATACCGAGTTCTAAAAGCAGTCTTCGGTATGTCCTCCGGCTTCACCTTCACCTGATGGTAGCCTGGTCTCAAATCTATCTTAGAAAATACCTTGGCACCACTCAACTGATCGAACAGATCATCAATCCGTGGTAAAGAGTACTTATTCTTGATAGTGAGATTATTCAAAGCCCTGTAATCAATGCACATACGCACCAATCCATTATTCTTCGGTACAAATAATACCGGGGCTCCCCACAGTGAAGAACTCGATCTGATAAACCCCTTATCCTGTAATTCGTCCACCTGCTTCTTCAGCTCGACCAGCTCGCTGTTGTTTACTCTATAGACATGTTGCAAAATTGGTTTTGTACCTGGCACCAAGTCTATAGAGAATTCAATATCTTGATCTAGCGGCAACCCTGGTAATTTCTTAGGAAACACATCCAAGAATTCTGCTATCAACGGATGCGGCAACTCCTTGTCTTTCACCATAGGTCCACAAATAATGCCTTCTTCCTGCTCTGCAGATCCTCTAGCAAACTCGAACTCTGGCTCTCCTAGCGGCCCAAACAAAACTCTACCTTCTCTACAATCTATGCTAGCACGGTGCCTACTCAACCAATCTATCCCGAGTACAATATCGTAGCTCAGAAGTGACATTACAAGTAGACATGCACTCAACTCCCGACCTCCCAGAGTAACTCTTCGATCCTTGCAAATATCATTAACCAGGATAATGCCTCCCCCGGCCATAATCTTGCAAGTCCTAAACAAAGACTCAGCTACCAAACCATGCTTTAGAGCAAAAGAAACAGATACGAAACTATGGAAAATACTACTATCAAACAAAGCTAAAGCTGAAATGGAATCAATATGGCACATGATGTACGACACTCAAGGAAAGGACAGTTTAAGAGATTAAGTATCAATATCAAAGGAGAACAGTTGAATCAAAAGAATTTTCCTAGATGTGATTGAGTATTCTCAGCCTATAGCTTACATCATAGATCCTATCGCAGGCTCGCAGTAGTACAACTAAATTGTCGCACTACCACGATATTGTATAACTTGCGAAGCTTGACCAACATGGGCCACCACTAAAAATGTGTCACGACCCGCACCCGATATAAGGTTGCAAGTCGGAAACAACGCCCAGTCTACGTCACAGAATCAACGGTAGAACGCTGTCTGGGTAAACTATCTAGCAATATAATAAACCACCAACAATAACAATATACTCAATCACAGAACTAAGATAGAACGAGCACAAATATGATAAAGAATAGAATAGTCACATACAACTCATGAGTCTAAAATAATACATCAATGAGTCTGAAAGAAGTACTAAACAAAATAAGCTGGAAACAAATCCAGTACAAGAAATACTAAGAAGGTACCAATCCCGGGTCATCTGTCTCAGTCGGGATAAGTCCCTCCTGAGTCAGGGTCTCTGACTCTAAACCCACAACATCCTAAGGTCCATAATGTGTAGGGTACCAGTCCTCGGTATCATCTGGAAAAAATATATCCAGTCAGGAAAGTAGCAGAGTACATCTCTAACAACAGTTCTAATCAATGATAAAAATTATGTAATAATAAATAGATGTGAATATACAAGATGCAACAATAGATACAAGAGATACACAATAAGAAAATACTGGAATAAATACAATAATGAACAATATGTCAATGAACAAGAATACTAATGACTAAGTGAGTGAGCACTAGCTTTAACATGTGATCAGCTTGGGAACTTGCACATGAATAATGGCCTGGTTAGTCATACGTGCGGTATATGACCAACACTCACAGGAAAACAATACTTGTACATGAAGGTATGATCACATATCTATACTAAATACTCCCCACCCCCGACTGGTATAATAGATCCAACCATGGTATGCTATGGCACGAGATTTTCTAGGAAGGTAGCAAATCTCCCCGAGAATCGGTGCCTGTACATGCACAAGATAATCAATAAAACAAGACTTGCACAAGATACACCATATACAAGGAATAACATCTCATGACGAGATCTGGATATACCAATTCATGTAACCATCGTGTCAAGAAATATGGATATCTACACTAGATACAATAAATATAGAGGATATCATAAATAAGAAACTATCAGAGAATGTACTCGCATGAAGTCTAATAAATAGTCTCCTAGATGTCTGATACGGTGCCTTGAAGACCTAAATATGGAATACAACATCAATACAAGGTTCCGGAAAGAAAATAAGTTAAACTAGTCAACTTCTAGGTCAACAAATCAATTCTAAGTCAAAAGTCAAACTAAGTCAACTCTAAGGTCAACTATGGTCAACTATGGTCAACTATAGTCAACTGCCTAATTCTAGGTTGCACAAGTTTAACACAAAAATATTGGGTTCAAATACTAAAGTCTAGGTCATAAAACCATATCTTAAAATACTAGGATACCGTATCTCCGGATACGTAAATCCATAGGTAAAATATCACATACAAATGCCAAAACAATATTATTAAATAAAATTTCAAAGAAAAACATCAAATAGGTACATTGGTTTTGAACCAACTTGGTATCACAACATAAACCCATAATCTTGATACCAAAACCCAATACCTTGGGTATCCCCAATTACCTTGGTACTTACCTTGGTATCTCAAGGTAATACCCCAAACTTGTTTATACTAACTACCCGTAATATACATACACACTATACTTATTTATCACACACATAGTATACAATAAATACTATTAGAAAGTATTTACATATATATATTAAATACTATATATATATATATATATATATATATATAATAAAAGAAAGCTGTCAAACCGTCGCTAAAACCCTGCTCGTTGTCGCTGAAGACTGCTGTTGATGCTGATACATTGCTTTTTAGTGACAGTTTTCTGCAACTGTCGCCAAAGCTGTCGCTAAAGCTCCTGATACGCTGCTGATACTGCTGCTATTTCAGAGGCAGTTTCCTTCAACTGTCGTCAACTGTTGTCGCTGTTTCTCCTGCTGCTTTTGTTTCTGCCTGCTGTTGCTGCTGGCATTTGCTGCTGCTTATTGCGACGCTCTTGCCCGCTGTCACTAATACGTAAATATATATATATATATATATATATATATATAATATATATAATATATAATAACATATATATATATATAACCCATAATATATATATATATATATATATATATATATATATATATATATATATATATATATATATATATATAGCTATTCTTATATATGTATATATATATACGTATAATCATTCACCATATATAACACACATTATATAATTATACACCTATATACACCTATAATATATACATAGTTACATAGATCTAAGATACAAAATTACATAAATATATATACACCACCTTATATATATATATATATATATATACAATTACATTCTCCATGAAATAAGAACACAAGAATAGATCTACATACAATTTGCACAAACACATGGAGAGTATCACACCGTATCCCACTAGATCTAGGATATGCATGTGCACGAGTCCACCACACATCCAAACGTATCCCGAAGGATACGAACAAGTCAAATATATTATTTATGAATAATACGAAGAGTCAAACATAAATCTATATGTCCGTGTCAAAATATGATATGTATAAAGTCCCGTGTCAGAGGAAAAACTCCCAAATCAACACGTATCACCAAATTGAGGGATATGACCTACACGTACCCAATTGTGGACACGACACTAGCCCCAAACACACAAGCACATGCCAAATTGATCTATAGGACCAATTGACACACAACAAATGTCAATATCGGAATTCTCCCAAAATTGACACAAAAAGTACCATAACTTTCACAATAGGCCTCCTATAAACACAAAACCAAATCCTATGGGTAGCCTATGCATATGAATTGATTTTTCATAGTTAAATCTTAGATTTATAACCTAATTTAAGAGAAAAAACTGAATTGTACCTATTGGGAGATGAGTTTTCAATGAAACCTCCAAATGTGATGAAATTAGCCTCCAACCTGTAGATCTTTGCTCCTCTTTATAGATCCTTGCTTCCTCCTTCTAGATCCTTGCTCCACTAGTCTCCAATGGTGATTTGGAAAGGAATTAGAATAAAATTTGGTAGGAAAATAAAGTGAGAATGAAGGAATTTGGTTGAGAAAATTTCTAGATCTAATTTCCAAATGAAAGGAGGAGAGAAATAATTTCCCCCCTCTAAATAGTCCGGCCCCCTTTCCCCTTCCTCAAGCTACTATAAATTGTCCAATATACCCCTTGGGGCCTCTCATGAAAAAATAATTATGGAGGGTAGCTTCTAGTCTAATGGTTTAATTAATTTAATCCATCTTCTTAACAATGTGCTTTCTAAATGGGCTAAATTCTATCAATTAATATATGTTGGTCCATGAGTCTAAACTAAACTAGTTAGGTCCACTAACACAAGTTCAAAATAAATAAATAACATCTAACAACAATTAAATAATACAACAAATAATTATTTATCATGCACACTATTTAATTAAATATGAATTTACTAAAATACCCTTTTCTAGAAAATATGGTTGTGACAGTAACTAACCTGCCTGGTTGTATCAAACTGCCGGCACTGTGCCCAAGGTAGGTTACCATTTGTTTCCTCCATGCCCGAACGATCCCGGTGCTCCGGAGCCTATCCCGTTCGAGGAAACCAAATCCCGTGCAACACAGGTTGTCCGTGACCGATGCAGACACCAGGTAGGTATGACGAGAGGATCGAACATTCTTGCCCTACCAAATGATCCTAGACTCATCCAACCAACTATCCAACCAATTATCTATAACCATTCTCTAACATATAGCCCAAGGCACAAATCTCAAGTTATCCTCATTGTTTGATAATAAACGAAAGAAATAAAACTAGTTTATATGAAACCCTTTCTTTAGTTTACAAACAAGAAAAAGAAGTACAATTAATCCTATACGAGGATGTTAAGTACAAAAGTTTGATTCTGGGGAAATATTGCTATAGGAGTATGATCTGCGATCGATCACTTTGTCCCTTGGACCACACGATGACGAAGAAGTGCTGTAGAAGATGAAAAAGAAGCTTCAAAGACTACAGAAAGGGTTGAGCTCTCGTTGCCAAAGCTCTCTATATGTGCTCTCTTGACTTTGAAAAAATCTTCGACCTTCGACCTTTCGACTCTTTCGACCCTTTCGACCCTTTCGACCCTCGACCCTCGTGGACGGAGGCCTTTATTTATAGAGTTCAGCTACAGTCGGCATAGAAACCAAACAGCGGAGAGAGCTGCACCTTTTACGCGGCGGTTACAATAACTGCTACCCACGTATGAATGATCTTCTGAATCGACGTGTGATGCGTGTCCCATTATGAGGTAATGCGTATAACTGCTCATCGAAGATCACGGCATGCAAGCCACGTAGATAACTGCCCCTTGCGTAGAGATGGTTGGCATAAAAGCCAAATAACTGTCTCGTTGGCGTAAAAGCCAAACAACTGTTCTAATGGCGTAGAAGCCAAGTAGCTGTCATGTTGGCATAGAAGCCAAATAGGCGTAGAAATCGAATAGTTGTCAGGTTGGCATAGAAGCCAAGTAGGCGTAGAAGCCTGATGCTTTGCAAATATAGCTTGATTTGGCGTATTTCGAGGAGACAGCGTACAGCGTGCTCCTGTAGCTGAATATAGCCAGGTCGGCGTAATTCAAGGAGATAGCGTACAACGTGCTCCTATAGCTGAAACTAGCCAGGTCGGCGTAATGTGCGGGGATGGTGATGTGGACGTATTAGTCCTAATTATAGCTCACCCGGTCTTTGAAAATAGAACCAAATCTCGTGCATTAAATGCAGATATCTGCCCCCATCACGCGCATTAACTGCAGAGACGTGCCTCGAGCTCTGTACGAAGAACAACTTTTGACGTGGCGGTTAGTTTTGTCTCTTTCTGAGCGTAAAAGCTCACCTCTGCCTATGTAAAATAGGCAGTATATCCCTTAGATGCGTAGATGACATCTTATATCAAGGTTGGTGTCACTAAACGACAGTTTGGGGCTCTGTACAGAATCATCATAATAGCCGTCCTCTCGGTCGTCGTGCTGTACTCTTTGTCAGGAGTCAGGTTCACTGCTTGATCTGACAGGTTCATTCGGGGAATACGAAGAGATTCTCGTACAACTTATCGCTGCATTAAAAGCAAGCAGGTTTTACGCCAAAGTGACGATGTAGCAATCTTTTTACGCTAAAGCAGTCTAGAAATACTGTATTACGCTGGTTGTTCTGGAGCTATATTTTATGCTGAACTAGCATTGAAGCTTTGCTGTACGCCGATGGCTCTGGAGTTATGTTTCATGCTACCCTGTGCTGGAGCTCTGTTTTACGCGGGCTTCCTGCATGTTGAGGATTTTACGCGTATGATTCTCCAGCGTATTTTTTATGCTTCTACAAGACCCCCTTCAAAGTTTTCAAATTCCTCGTAATTTGAAACACTTTGAATAAAGCATAAAAAGGTCAAGTCTGACTCGTTCCACGAGGCTGATTTCTCGGCAGATTTTTGGGAGTTTGTTGGAATTCGGTGTGTTCTTCTCTGCCTATATAAAGGCGAATGGGTTAACATATTTTTCCCATAATTCCTTCACCTCAAAGAGAGATGGTTGCTGAGCTTCGTCAGGTTGACTTGAGGAAAAAAAAGACCATGTTCTTCCAGCATATAAGGAGCCATAAAAGGAGGCATCTTCGAGCAAATGTTCTATGCAACGATGGATCATGGAAGGATATCTTAGCTTTCTTTGCTCGGGATGATCAGCAATTTCATATGGCGATTCGTCCAGGAGAGAGGAAGGGTCACATTCGACCACACAGCTTACAAGCTGTATTTTCCCCCATCATAGAGCTGGACTATGGTAGGCAGTCTGGCCCTATCTTCTAGTATTGAGCTGGGTCAGAACCCCCGACTCAATTCTAGGGCATGCCTGCCATAGCGTATGGAGGATGGGCTCTTGAATAATTTATACAGGCCCAGTTCTGTATCCTTCCGCCATTAATCATTTTCTTGTTCATCGACTGTGGAAGTCGATGAACTGATGTAGAAGACTGAAAAAGATCTCCACCAATACGAGAACCTGACAGAATAGATTCTTGGCGTGATCTTAAATGAGAATGAGAAACCCTTTATAGAAAAAGAATTTCTATTATATGTAATCATGAAGATGAAAAACCCTTTGTAGGCTGGATTTCTATCATATGTAATCATGATTCAATAAATTTGTCTTCTTTTACGCATATGATTTGCCATATTTTGCTGTGATGAAGTCTGAATAGTGTGCAGCTTCGACACGTCTGAATAATTTTATGCCGACTCTGATAAAACAGTGTCTGAACTCGTCTTATCATTTACGCGTAGCAGAAGACGCGTAGAAAGTTGCTCAGCATTTAAGTCGAATATCCGAACTGTCGTGCTGTTTTGATCGAGGAGTCGTGTAGAATTTTTGAACTGTCACTTCTCTGATGCGAAGAATTCTTGTTTAGATCATCATCTTCAAGAATGATTTCCCGAAAATCCCTTGAAATAGGACGAGAAATGGCCGTCAAAACAGGCCATACTTGAACTTTTGAAAAAGGATTCTGACTGGACTTTGGATGAACTTCCAATCGACCCAAGAAGAAGAGTCATCTTCAATGCTGAACTCTGTATGTTTTGGGTACTTAGGATATTTTATGGCCAAGAAGGAGCATTTTTTGCATAAATCCCTATAATTGGCCATCTGTAGCTTTCGAGCGTAGAATCGTAGATTTGTAGCCTCTGAGCGTAAAAAGCTTATGAGCGTGAAACCGTAGATTTGTAGCTTCTGAGCGTGAAGTCGTAGGTTTATAGCCTCTCGAGCATAAAAGCTACCGAGCATAAAAGCATCCGGGCGTAAGATCATAGACTTATAGCCTCTGAGCATAAAACCGTAGATTTGTAACCTCTCGAGCGTAAAAGCTCCTTAGCGTAAAATCATAGATCTGCTCTGCACGAAATTTTTTTGAATCCGCTGACTGTCCGTCTTTCCTAAATGATAGGCTAACGTGGTCCCAAATCATAACCGAATATTAAATATCGGATTTGGTTAGGGATTCGAGGAGTCATCCAAACTCTATAAATAGTCCAAGGGCTGGAGAGAGAAAACTTTTATCTGCCTTCACAAAACCCTTGCTTTCTAAGAACCCTTCTTCTTCATCTGTTACTCGAGAACTCAGGATCGCCATAGCCCCTAAACAGTCTTCCACTGCTAAGGGAAAGAAGGTCTCTTCCTCTTTCCGCTCCGCTGCTCAAGCACGAGCAACTCCCATTAGACTGAACGAGCCTCGATCGGAATGCAGCGCTCCGCCGTCGAGCTGTGCTCCGGATATTACAGGTAGAGACTTCGGGAGAGAACAAAAATCCTTCGCACATGTTGTACATGCACGCGCAAGGTCCTCTTTCGTACTAATAGCCTCTTTGAGGAAGATGATGTACGGAGGGGTTTTATCATTACGCGCACATTTCTAATGTGTCGGCGTAAGAACTCCAAATTTTTGCAGTCTAGTATAAAAACTAAGACTGTTGAAATTTGGCGTATACTACAAACTTTGAGTTTTACACGTTGGATAAAAATTCCAGCGTACAAACCAAATTTTGGTAATCTGGCGTAGAAGCACAGACTATTAAGTTTTGACGTATACTGCCAACCTTGAATTTTATGCCTCGGGAATAGGTTCTGGCGTAAAAGCTCAAGTTTTTATAGTCTTGGCGTAAAAGCACAAACTGATAATCTTTGGAGCAAATTGCAAGAGTGTAATGTCTAGTGTAGAAACTGACTTGTTCTCTTGTGTTTTGTAGTGGACTTGCAGATCTCTCCATTGGCTGAAGTGATGGGATCTGCTGCTGGGATGTTGAGCTTGAATTATCTAGAGGATTTTTCACATGTGACATTCTCCATTTCTGGAGCCAATTACCCTGAAGAGAGGGGAACTCTGATATCGTCCCAAGGAGAGCGCATGCTGCTGAGTATGATCAGTGGGGAACCCCTGACATACATAGACGGGACGGAGTATAAGAAACTGGATTTCTTATTTGGGGATGTGATCGACAAACAATCCCAGACCAAGCCCAAGAAGGAGGATTGGGTGTTTACTGCTGAGGGCACGGTGATGTATCTGCCCAGTATGCCTAGGGATTACCCCATCTCTGTGTTCTTCCATGCCACCCATCCTAGAAAGATATCATGGATTCTGACTCCCGATCTTCACGGCCGTCCGGGAAAAATTTTATATAGCAAGGAGTACTACGGAGGGTCCTATATGAGCCGTCCCTCGGGCCCTGTTATGCCCTTCAGGGGATTACTGCCAGGTAGTGTCCCGAGTGAGGATACGTCGCTGATCCAGCCGGTTTAGATGTCGACCTTCTACAATGACTTTATGGGGCAGGGAGGAATGTACCCCAGGGTGTAAACCCCCTGATTTTTTAAGATTTTTAAAATCAATTTTTATAATTTTCTGAAAATTCTGGGATTTAAATCAAGGTATTTTTGAGATTAAATAATTTTAAATGTTTTTAAATAATATTAAAATATAATGAAAATAATATTTTTATGTGTAAAATAAAAAATTAGATATAGGATAATTTTTCGAGAATTTATTGGACCCCGGAAGCATTTTTAAAGACCTAAAAACTAAGTTTTAAATAAACCCTATATAAACCCGGTTCAATTGAACCAAACTAACCCAAACCGGACCGGTTTAACTAAACCCAACCCAAATCCTTATTGGGTCGGATCCGGACCCAAAACTTAGACCCGACCCACTAACCCGATCCGTACCCTTTGCCTAACGGATCGGGTCGGATCCTATCCTCTACCCGACCCGACCCGGCTCCGCCTACCCGAAACCCTTTCTCCTTCCTCCGACCGTGGCGATTCGTCTTCGCCGCGTAATCGTCGCGTAACCGCCGCGCCTCCCCCGCTCCGGCCGTTCTCTGCCGGCTGCTCCGCTTCCCCCAGCGCTCCGTCTCCCGTAACCGCCACCCGTCCGCCTCCCTCCCTCGACCTATAAAATCTGCCCCAGCCGACCTCGACGAACCCCTAGCCACCGTCTTCCCCGACGAGCCCTCCTCCGCCTGACCCATCCCGCCACCGTCGATCCCTCCGCCGTCTCTCCGCTCCGTCGTCTCCTCCAACAAAGCCGCCGTCGCCTGAACCCGAACCCCCAGCCCCTCCGCCTCTCTCCCCGACCTCGCCGTCCCCCCGCAGTGCCTGAGCCCATCGCCTTGCTCGAGCAGCTCCGGCGAGCTTTCCCCAAACCTCAGTAGCAGCGGCAGCCGCAGCAGCCCCGGCGCCGGACAGCCTCGCCTCCGCCTGAGCCGACGAGCCGAGCACCTCCGCCCCGAGCAACCCGGCGAGCTCCTCCGGCGAGTCTCCGACCATCAAACCGAAACCCTATAACAGCACAGTACCCTGACACAGTGTCCCCTTGTGTCATGTCGCTTCGCGGACACGAGAAATTTGGTTTCCGCGGAGCCCTGTTCAGGTACCCTTTTCTCTCTCCTCGTTATCCCATTTTTCATGCCGTCTGTTGTGACGCGAACCCTGCGTGACCCTCTCTATGCCCGTGCAACCCGCTCGGTGTGTCGCGTCCTGTGGTGATCGCGAACTGCGATCCAAAAATAGGAAAGACAACACCCTATTTTCTCCCGGAACTGAGTACGCCCCGCCAAACGGGACGACTTGGTCGCATGCGGTCTTCACCAAAAGGTACGTGCCGTCGATACGGACGTGCAAGATTTCGCAGAAATTGATTTGGATGTGCGTGCACACCAGAATCAACGCGTATCCGCCGACAACGTCCCGTATCGGTCTGTTCTAGATCTTGTTGTAAGTTTATGTACACACGTCGGATCGAAACAAAACTTGTGCCATCGGACTTGTAGCAATACGCTGGTGCTGTGACCCAAGTTTGGTTCGATTTTGAGAACGTTGACAAAATCACGTATCGTGGGCCCCGCGGCTCCACTTGACGGGCGATTTTGTGATCAGCTCATCGGAATCCAATTCTGGAAGTTTTGTTGGGTTCGTATCATCGTTCTGGACGTGTTGACACTATGTTTGACAAATTTGGAGACCATTGCTTCTGACACATTTTTTGGTGCGAAGTGGGCCACATATGGACCCCGCTTTGACCAGAAACTGTCATTTTTGTCCCTGTGTCCAAATTGGACTCAAGGACAGGCATTTCTAGCTATTTAATATTTTATGAATCTGATGGTGATATTTATTTCAGCAACCGGAGGACTACCTGCAAATCCCGCTGCTGCCAGAGCTACAGTTGGAGTCAGAACCCCAGGCAAGTGTACCTTGCCAACATTGCAGTTCTTGTTACATATTTTCTTGATTTATTTATATCTTGTACATACTTAACCTAGGACCGTGTGACTTTACTTAGCGTTCGATTAATAGTCGGGTGCCAACACCATACGCGAAGTTGTGTAACGTCACCTAGAGATGGATATCGTGACCCTTTGCATTCTCGTGCTTGCATTATCAAGTACTTTATAACCCAGGACACCTGACACTATTCATGAGACAGAATCTTCATGAGATATTCATGGTAATTCTGTATAGGATACAGATTTCATGACATATACTTTATTCATATGCTTAGATCTGATTTTGACTTATTGCATTAGTTTTGATCTTGCGTGACATGGACATAAGACAACGTGAAACTGTGACATGAGATTACATTGGGTGGGGAGAGATTTACCATACAAAATGCTGATTACATATATATATTGTTATCTGGAGGTGTCTTAGACTCTGACACAGAGCTTTGACACATGTACGGTCCCTTCGAGAAAATACTGCTATAGGTTTCTCTGACACAGATCCTATAGTAGTCTCAGCCCGAGTATGACTAAAACTCTCATTTGCATATTACTTAGCAGGTTATATAGTTTACCCTATTATTTTATTTATTGCTGCACTGTTTTTATTTTGGCATGAGTTATTTTGTACCTTGCTATGTCCCCTGAGGACTTGAATACAGATTATGT
Source organism: Iris macrosiphon (assembly GCA_036927795.1). Classification (NCBI taxonomy): domain Eukaryota; kingdom Viridiplantae; phylum Streptophyta; class Magnoliopsida; order Asparagales; family Iridaceae; genus Iris; species Iris macrosiphon. The sequence continues at coordinate 162,668,612 of JAYESA010000013.1, read as the reverse complement.
CCCCAGGATTAGCAGACGAGGTCTATCCAGAGGTATACAGGACCGGAGCATTAGCAGGAGCAGAAGCAGGAACAGGTGCATACGTTGGAACAGAACCAGAAACCGAGGACAAGGTGATTGCAGAGAATTTCTCCTGAGTATATGTTTCTTATATGCTCAGTCTTGATACAATTAAACTCTTTTAAATTCTTGTTTAATAAACATTTGTAACAGACTTATTATCGGGTTGTTCTCCGATTTTAATTACTTGTGACTGATGATGTTTTATTTTCTTTTGTTGATATTGATGTATTTATTCTGTGGATGAGATTAGTAGACCCTTATTGTTGTATTACAGCTTAAGTACACCCCGTTGGATCCATTAAATTGGGTTTGTCCATCGATGTGTACTGCTGGCCATTGCCACGTGTCTAGTCCCTCGATATTTTAGGACTGGGGCGTGACACAGGGTCAACCCTCGGACTAGCGGATGGCTTAGCCCCGTAAATCTTCGATGGGCCAGTTTAACTTCTTGGACCCTGAAGCACTTCCAGACGGAGCTGGAAAGTATCGGCTTGTTCGCGGCTGTGAGCGCCACAAGTGTTGGGCTGCCTGTCAACCCCAACCTGTTCCTGGCCTTGATGGAGCGATACAACTCGCTCACCGGGACTTTTGCCACTCCGCTGGGAGAGTTGGGCTTAGCCCTTCACGAGATGGTAGAGATTTCAAAGCTGCCAATGGGGGAGACTCCTTATGAGGAATATGTTCCTACAAACAGGGAGTTGAGGGATACAAACCCTCGGGCGGTGGCCGTATATCAGGAGCTGATGTGCCACTATCTTGCCTGTACCACTTTCTACAAGGAGCCTTCTGATTTGGCTTACATCAACAAGTGGACCACCTATCTTTTCTTCCACCAGGCTAGAAATATCAAGCCAGACAAGGTGGTAGATAGCCAAGATAGGCCCTTGAACCTCCTAAGCATGCTGAATGCTAACATTGTCGATGACCTTATTGAAGATGCCGGGGCTTCAGATTATATTTTCGACGAGGAGATAGGGGGTTATGCTGCAGGCACGAAAGCCTTCAATTATATGAGGCATTGTCGTAAGCCTCTGTCAAAGGAAGCTCAATTGGCTGGCTTCCTCTCCGTCTGGCTCATCGCTGGGTAGTGCCCGGTATCGCGTCTGCAGATCGTATCTATCGCAATACTTTATGGCCTGCAGTACGTTTAGTGTTCGGATCCAGACTGGGCCTACTTCCTTCTATGGTATGTAGAATACAGGCAGGCTTGAGGGCCCTTACTAATGGACTGTTCGTTGATGAGACGCAGCATAAAAGCTTTCCCAGGGTGGAATTACCATTCCTATACTTGATGGGATGGTTAATTCTTCATAATGCCCGGGTGATGTCTCCCGGTTCCGCCAGCGGTTTAGGAAATAATTTCTTGCTGAATTACAAGAATTCCTCTTGGAACGTGGCGACCGTCACAGATTACCGGCGGCGTAAAACGTAGCCCACAGCTGGAAGATCTTCTGTATCGTTCCCCCTGTACACATCAATCAACAGGGGAGGAAACTTAAGGATGAGGGCCATGGGAGGACCATTCTTTCTCCTGAAGCCTTCTATTGGTTGGTCTGCATTAGACCTTCCCATTTGCTATACAGAAGTGATGATCATTGCTTCTTGGAGCCCTATCTGCCCAGTCGGTTCGCTAGGCAGTTTGGGTATGATCAATTGCATGTGGGAAATTCCATCACCAGCCTCAAGTCCAGAGGTAGACTTATCGATGGAGCCAGAGGGTGGAGGTATTTTATCACGGGCTGCACTGGTGCAACTTTTGTAGTGCCCGCAACTTCTCTTTCCATGGAGCTGCACATGCTTCACTCGTACGTGCAGTTCTATGCGTCCATTAATACCTTCCATCACGATTTTGATATGCGTGGAAGTTTTAGAATGCCCTCCCATAGGTCTACTGTCAAGGAGGAAGTTCCGTCTGTTTCCTCAGATGAGAATGAGGACATTGCTGGGGCAGACGAATTTTTGACGACAATACCGAGAGGTGTACTAGCTTCGACTGCAGAGCCTCTCGTTATCCCCCATAAAAGGAAGGCTTCTGCTCTAAAAGAACCTTCTCCTTGCAAGAAGAAGGTCGCCAGAGGTCCAAAAAGGGCTTCTACCAGGGAGGTTTCTAGGAGTGAGTCTGTCGTCTCCCCTGTTGGGGATGATTCTTTGACTAGAGGTCCTTTGCCTATTAGAGAGGGAACCTCCACAGTTTCGGCTGGCAGTGCCGAAGATTCTTTGCTCGAGATCGCTGCTGCTACTACTGCTTCAGGTAGTGCTACGAGATCGCCTTCGAGGCCGAGCATAATAAGGTTTCATATACCTTTATCCAGACCAGTAACATGAGTAACCCCTGCCGCGTCTGTAAGTATATCCAGTGAGATTTCACCCGATGAGCCTCAAGTGGATCTTGGTGAAGGCCTGGAAGAATACCTGCCAGTGTCAGTTGGTGCACCCCCTTCTCCAGGTATGACAGCTCTCTTAGCATCATTAAGAAATAATTTAGCTGTACTGGCTGCGGACGCGACATATATACCGTCGGCCATGGGTAAATATAATCTTTACGCCTCTTTTAGGAAAATTAACATCAGTTTGATATTAACTTTCTCTTGTCTTCTTTGCAGGTGAAGACATCTACGGGGAGGACGGAATAGACACAACCTTTGACTTTGTTGCAGCTCTTACCGGTGAAACGGCGGTGCTAGACCTTGAAGAGTCAACATTTTCGGGTGCTGGCTCGCCCGATACAGTCCCGATATCTTCAGAGGAGGATGAGCCTGTCATCACGACTATGCCTCCTTTGTTGAGTACGCCAGCCACTTCAACCGTTGTTGGTGCCTCTACTTTTGTCGTGCCATCTGTTGAAGCGACGACTGTGGCAACATCCTCTGCAGTTATTCCTGAAGGAAGATTTACCGATATCGCAGCCACTCCCAGCATCCATTCGAATTTTGCCATGCTAGTTGAGCAGTATACTAGCGTTTTCTACATCACTTTGAAAACGCTGATATCAATGGTGCTGGAGAAGAATCTAGGCTTCTAGGCTCTGAAGATGTCCTTCCAGCTTGCGATAGCGCCAATCAGAAATTTCAACGACGCTGGGAGAGCTGATGCGCTAGAGCAAATAGTTAATAGTTTAGAACAACCCATTAACGATTATTTGCAACTATCCTGGGGCAGCATTGATGACCTGATTCAGGCTGAGTATGACTCCATGACTACGGAACATGCTCGGAAGATAGAATTGCTAAATAAATCCATCCAAGGACAGCAGCAAGAGATGGATAAAGAGCAAACAGTCTTGGTGGAGGTTACTCCTCATTTAACTGAGTGCTGGGCCGAACGTGAGGAAAATGAAGCGAGGGTTCAAGAATTAGAAGCTGAACTCGCTCAGGCAATGGAGAGACTTCTCAAGACATCGGCAGTTCATGGTGTGTTTGAGGGCCAAGTGAAGACAGCTCAACAGAACTTGGCACATGCAGGTGCCATCCGCGCAGATTATGTTAATGCTTTGTCCGAACTATCTTCCTTGAACAATGAGGAGGCAAGGCTGGAGCGGGCTCGCGCTAACGTCTTGAGCTCCAGGAATGAGAGGATGGCTGCTTTGGCTCGACAGATTCGCGATTTAACTGCTCCTCCCCAATGATGTACCTTTTTGCTTCTTCTGTAATTTTCTTTTCACAGAGATAATAAATATACTTCTTCTGACTTTGTGGACCCATCATTTTGGAATATGATAGGCTAAGATAAAAGTGATATCAGAGGTATCATTAACATGACATACTTTCGTTAAGGTTTTGCTGAATGTAAATCTATTCAGAAGTAATATGAACCAGATAGAATATAATCCAACTAAATTTGTATACTAAACACTATCAGAGGTAATATGAACATGATAGGTTTACAAATTAGTTAAGCATATCCATTAAGAGGTCATACGAATCTGATAGAATATGATCTAGCTAACCTTTGTGCATGGTATCGTCAGAATAAGATCTTCATCATACCCCGCTAAGAAAAGGAGATCAAGTATAGTACTTCTTCGGGAATTTGCAGTTGATAATAGCCATTATCAAAAAAAATTCATTAGACTTGGCTAATCTGTAAGCGCCATTTGAAAATGTTGTTTCAATCATATAAGGGTCCTCCCGTTCTTTATGATTGTTTATATGAGCTTCGGTTATCGTAGCACAATACCGTATTTGTTGAGGACATCCCACTGGGGGATCTTTGGTGGACCTATTATTTGTTGCGCATGTTAAGTGCAAATAATAAGTTCGAAATAAACCCTATTAGAGGTAATATGAACATGATAATCGATAGCCAAAACTTGGGAGGTTTGCTCAGAGGTCACTTGGACATGGCAAACTCAGCTGGGGGAATTTTAAGGACTCATCCTCCGGTACTTCTTGAGGGAGAAAATTATCAAGTTAGAGTGAAATCAATTTGCAGTGATTGTCCCCTCGTTTATAAATGTAAAGTGATGACTTTGGCGTCAATCATCTCCTGGATTTTTTTTTTAGCATATAGCATGCCCTTGTAGGGTGATGAATGTACCGATAAAAGAGGCAATAATCTGGGTCATCGACTTTGCCAGCCCTCTCAGGGTATCTGATGTTGGGTAGTTGAAGTTTTATTTCCTTCATCAATATATTGAAGATTTCAATGATGTCATCATCATTGAAGGAGAAAACCCCTTTTAGCTTTCGGGCTCCCGATACCTGAGTCATACCGTCTTCAGGGAAGATGGTCATAGTTGCATCATCTTTGGACTCAGAAGGTCTTCTACCCCCAACTTTGGATGCTGCTCTATTTTGTCGAGATAGATTACCCCCAGACATATCGTGGTGTTTGTCCACAGAAGTTGATTTAGAAGGTCCTGCCTCTGGTTGTACAGGATCAGACTCTGGAGGTTTGGAGTTTGCATGAGATGCAGTATACCCCAACCCAAAACGAGTTTGTTGACAGTAAGGATTACCATGCAATGGTATTCGTCTGCCTTTTCCATAGTTGAGGCCTTGTTTCAACTTCAAATCATAACCCATACTTTGTATAATCTTTAGAGCCTGAGGGCTATATCTGTGGATTTGTATTTTCCCAGCATCGGACTCGCGAGATTCTTCTTGTACAATCGGTCTATTCCATATTCGACCGAAGATTATTTGATGCTGATCGTTGCGAGTTGGTGGAACAATAAAGATAGAATCTTTATGTGGCCCATATGTCATGACGATGTTAGGTGTTGACGCTACTTCCCACATGATCTCCCTATGCTTGGTAGTTAGGGGAACTGAATCCTGGTTATGACCCCTATCTTTGCGTTTCTGGATCAAGAAATCACGCAAATCAGCAATATTAGCAGAAAAAGAAGAAGGCTTATTCTGTCTTTTTACATTAGTTGGAATACGGATATTGGGAACCATAACTCTCTCCCTGCCATACATATACAGCAGTTCAGCCATGTGAGTAGCACATGATCCATGAGGAGCGTATCTATCCACAAATCGGGCCTTCTTTACGCTGAGGGGCTTGACCTGGCGTAATTTGGAACTTCGCTCAGACTAGCGTAAAACTGAGGAAGTCCTCACTCGGCCATCAGCATCTCGCGTAATCTGGAGAGCGGGCAGATTCTTCTCTTTATGGCGTAAAGGCCAAGAGGTTGGTTAATCCGCCACTTGTTTTTCCTTGCGGTATTTGCAAGGACCATATGCTTTTCCACGGAGGGAAGATGTATTTTTACGCGCTGTGTGCGTTTGGAATTTCTAAATTGGCGCTGAGGCATTATCAGAAATTTTGTCTGCCACGTCACAGACGGGAGACTGAGTTTTACACGCAGGGCGCGGAGTAGATTTCTGGTTTAGCACTGAGGCATTGCCAGAAGCTTTGTCTGCCACATCACAGATGGAAGACAGAGTTTTACGCGCAGAGCGTGGAGTAGACTTCTGGATTAGCACTGAGGTATTGCCAGAAGTTTTGTCTGCCACGTCACAGACGGGAGACAGAGTTTTACGTGCAGAGCGCGGAGTAGACTTCTGGATTAGCACTGAGGCATTGCCAGAAGTTTTATCTGCCACGTCACAGACGGAAGACAGAGTGTAAACCCCCTCAACCCGAAATTAGGGTTAATTAACTTAAATAGTATAATTAGGGTTAACTAGATATAATTAATATTTATTATATAGTATTATAATATTTATGCAGTATTTTGTTATTTAGGACACTACCCTAGCTGTTACCCTGAAACAAATTCTATATACTTGGCCTAGACATGCTAACCTATCGTAATGAACCTTGAGCAACCCCCGGATACTGATTTTTGTGCCTGATTTTAGTCGCACAAAAGTCATTACAAACGTCCGTACGTAAATTAAATAAATTGCGTATTTACGTTCGTTGTCCGTTCCAATCGAAATTGAGACCCAACCTCAACCCGTTTTGACCAACCCAGATTATGACATTATTGTACCCTGAGCCTACTACGCCAATGACACTTGTGCCACCCAATTTAGACCCCCGATAATTATTAAATTAATTTAGAGGCACCCGGTGTATTAATTATGAATTAATTAATGTAGTGACCTAACCTCATTTAAATTAGACCCAACTCCAACCCAAACCCACCCACATACCCACAAGCCTCATACAAAACACCATACACCATCCTAGCCCAATACAAAATACCAAACATGGTGTTTTGTTACATCAAATCTCCAATTCCAGAATTTATGCAAATTCCAATTTGTTCAGGGACATTTGTGCAAAATTACAATGAGGTGTCCCCCTCTCATTGGCCCAACCACATGGAGAAAGAGCCTACATTCCTTGACCGGTCACCATGTATTTTCCCCCCATTTTTCATGTACTTGCATCACTTTTTGGAGGGCACATCATGACCCTTCATTTGAAATACTTAATTCCTAGCCCTCCCCTCATCATGATGAAGCCTCCCCAACTCCCCAAAAATTACACACAGCCGGCCCTAATCCCAAGGCAGCCCTCCACTCTCTTTCCTATATATACATCATATTACATCTCATTAAATGCACACAAACCTAGAAAACACTACCCAAAACCCTATTTTCACTAAAAACCTTCACCAACAGCCCGACCCCTGCCCATCACCCCGCCGCCCTCTTCTGGCCAACACCCGCCTCCGGCTACCCCCGAAAGGACCCAACCCCCTCCGGCGACCTTTCCCCTACCTCCAGCCACCGCCACTCGCCACCTAGCCGCCTACAGCCTCCGCCAGAGCCACCCTCCTCAACCCGAGCTCACCACTCCCCCGAGCTAACCCGACCAACCGACCTTCAACTTCTCCACCGCCGTAGCAAGCCCGGCCGCCCAACTCCACCGACCTCCTCCCCAGTCGACCACCTCCGTTCCCGCCAACTCCCAGCCCCGGTCGACGCCTTAGTTGGCCGCCCTCGTCCCCGCAGCACAGACGACCCCAAAGTCGCTGCTGCTGTTGCCGACCACCCCGAGCGTTGCCGGAGCTCCGCCCGGCCACCCCCGCCGTCGACGATCAGCCACCGGATCCCCCTCGACCTGAGCAACGTATAGGTACAATATTTTATGTATTTATACTGTTATTTTTATACGTATTTAGGTTGCAATGGTTGTATATATAGTGTTCTGTATTTTATTTTAGTATTTAAATACGTATTCTGTATATTATATATATTATTCTATATTTCTCAGTATTTATATATATAAATATATGTATATACTGTATTACTATATTCTGAGTATATTTTATATATAATATAAATATATATGTATGTATTTCATAAATAACAGTACGTATATTCATAGTATGCAATATATACTTGAATACTTTATATATAATAAATACCTAATATGTATATGTATATATATATATATATATATATATATATATATATATATATATATATATATATATATATATATATATATATATAAATGTATGTATTTCAGAAATACATTTTTGTGTATTGGTATATTACATAATTATTATATATTGTGTAAATATATAAATATATATATTGGTTGGTATATTTATTATATTGTGTATATATAAGTATATATGTATTTTTGTGTATATAAATGTATGTATATATAAATATATTTATATATATACCTTATATATTTAGTATATTAGTGTAATAAATATATGTATATTATATACATATATATATTATTATTTATTGTGTACTTAGTATATAAATATGGGTATATATCTATAAATAAATAAATAAATAAATAAATATATATATATATATATATATATATATATATATATATATATATATATATATATATATATATATATATATATATATATATATATATATATATATATATATATATATATATATACTTGTGAATATTGGTATATATATGAATATACATATATATTTAAATATATATAATTATGTTATGTATATTTACTCAGGTACATAAAATTACTATTTAAATACGTATAAATATATTGTGTATATTTATTTATGTACATAAATTGTATCTAAATATATGTATATGTATAGATATATGATATTATGTATTTATCTATTATATACATATATATGTAATTTTTAATATGTGTATATATACATATGTATTGGTGTGTTATTAAGTAAAATATAAAGATGCTATTTTAAATGTACTATTAAACATATATATTATTTTAGTATATTTAAATATGTATTAGTGTACATATATATATATATATATATATATATATATTTGTGATATATATATATATATATATAAATATATGTACTAAGGGGTCCCACTAATTGTACAGTCCAGACCCTGTGTCAGTTATTGCTGCAAGTAGTGTGTCTTGGTCGTGCTATTGTAGCGACTGATGTTGACATTATTATATTATATATAGGACTGCTGGACCGTACAACCGAGGCTTCAGGAGCAGGACATTGGCTTTTGCAGCTACCCGGGATAGGCAAGTATACCTTGCTGGATTACTGTTTAAATTAAATGATAAATGTTGCAATATACATAAACTGTGCGCTTCCGAGATTGACTCGAGTACAGTCGACGAATGCGTCGATGAGTAGTATACTTGACCTAGTTGCTAGCTGACTCACCTACTACTGTGAGGATATTTTGATATCTTCCTAGATCATGACACTTTACACGTATCACAATGGTACATTCATATTGGGATACGGGTCCACGTACCCGATTCGCTATCGGTGCATACGACATGCATCACGGACTAGCCCGTAATCTAGAGTAATATAATTAGATGTAACTTGGCATATAGATACGGGATCCTCATGTCGTGTATTCGACTTGTGTATCCACATTGGACGGGGAGGACAACTGATAAACGTATGGGATACACACATCGGACTCCGTGGTATCCAGAGGAGCCACAGATCCGATGACTTCCTATATTCAGACACCATGCTCTTCGGAGTGTTACGGACGTATATACATTGCAGATACCACGTCCCTTAGAGTATTGGACGTTATACATATACAGATACCTCATTCTTCAGAATAATGGACGTTGTAGATACCACACTCTAGAGGACGTTGGACGTTATGCCTACACCTACCTATACGTTTCGAGGTTGTCCTTACATTGCATTCACTTAGATGGTTAGTACACCCTCTTTATTTTTATTCAGTACTATATCTGGCATACATTTTGTATCTTGTTACGTCCCTTTGAGGACCTGGTTATCTTCCAGATCTGGATGAGGCCTATTACCCCACTGTGTACGGACCAGGAGTGGAGACGAGATGCGCTCTAGAGGAGGAGCTAGAGGTCCTTCCATCGGAGTTTCCCTGATCATCTTGGTAGGCCTTCCACCTAGGACTGGAGTTTCTTATCTAGTTAGCAGTTATTTCAGTCACACTCTTATTTCAGTCTTCAGTACTCTATTTTCATCATTTGTAGTGGGTTTGTTCCCACCGGACATATTTTGGTTTGTACTATGATATTCGACTATGTTCTTATATTCCAGTCTTTTATTTCAGTATTTTACTTGCTATATTTGTGGATGAGATTAAACTCTGCCTGTTGTTGATATTAGACTTGTTAGATTTAGGACAGCGTAGCACGCTTCGTTAGGATCCATTAAATTAGGATATCCTCGGAGATATGTCAGCTGGATAATGCCACGTGTCCTGGTTCCATATATTTTAGGACTGGGGCGTAACATGGTTTTAGTGGTGGCCCATGCAGGTCTCTAATCAAATGATTATCGCTTGTGGTATGGTAACGTGCCCAGCGAGCCTGCAATAGGATAGAACTTACTAGGTCTCATCCACTTGATTACGCCTTTGAACCTCTTCCGTACTTTAAAATATCTGCATCCTGTTTGATTGATTCTGTACTCTTTTAATAAAGTTCTATCTCTTACAGCGATATGAACTACGCAGCAGACGTGAGACACTTGGTGCCCTAGCACCATCAGCCACCGCACAAAGGGAGGAGACGTCCCAAGGACCACCCAGAGAGCAGCCTCAGCCACAGACACAGGTGATCCCCCAGGCCCCGATAATGCACTGGCATCAGATCTCTCCCGACGAGAGGACGCAGCAGCCAGAGGTCCAGACATCGCAGACGATCCCGAGGCAGCACTTCGAGGGACAGACCTCGAGGGCGACACCGATGTCGCAGTTCTAGAGGCCGGCACCCGATGAGACACCAAAAAGGCAGGCGAAGGTACCACTACCACCACCTCCGCCATTTTCACCTCAGATGCCACCAGTGGAGGGACAGCCCCAGATGATGCAGTTCTTTCAGACGATGATGCAGGTCCAGTGGCATCAGACGGAGACCCTAAGACAGGGCCTGATGGCAGTACTGGAGAGGGCACATGCCCAAGCAGTAGCACCAGCACCTGCACCTGTCCAGCCAATGGGCACTGTACGAGGCTTCCGACAGATGGGCCGGGGAACCTTCTCGGGCAAGGAGACTGCAAAGGAGATCTCGGACTGGGTCTCCAACACTGAGATGCTGTTAGAGGGTTCACAGCTACACCCCGACCTCTGGATGACTGCCGTGAGGGCCCAACTCACAGACAACGCCCATCACTGGTGGGATTCTATAGAGCACAGTGTCGGCATGGCACAGTCTTGGGAGGAATTTTTGGAATACTTTAATGCGAAGTATTTTCCCGCTACGGTGAGGAACGCCCTATACTCCCAGTTCCTGCACCTGGAGCAAGGGAACTTGACCGTAGATGCCTACGACGGGGAGTTCAGCAGACTCAGCCGATTCGGTACAGCCCTGATCCCCAACGACCTAGAGAAGGCCAGGAGATTCCACCATGGCCTCTCTTTCGAGCTGCAGAGGTACACCACTACCTAGGCGAGGATCTCTTATGAAGAGGTCCTATCAGAGGCGAGGATCCAGGAGGTCATAGGCGGAGGAGCGAGACGTTCCAGCGCGAACGTACTAGCCAGAACCTAGCATGAAGCAGGAGGACCAATCCGCCGTCCAGGAGCGCAGGCGCAGCAGAGGACAGTGCCGTACCAACAGAAGGAGCTTCCGACTTGTCACTTTTGTAGCAAGAGGGGACACATCATCAGAGGCTGCCTAAAGAAGCTCGGGCTCTGCATGGTCTGTGGAGCAAGCCAGCACCTTGCCAGAGACTGCCCCCAGTGCAGAGATGTAGCACCCCAGACCGGGCAGAGGCCAACAACACCACCCTTGAGGATACTACCCCCAGCAGGAGGTCAGCGTCCACCAGCTACCGAAGGACAGCAGAGAGGACCACCCTTGGTCCCATAGGAGGCACATTTCAACCAGGCCTGACAGCAGGCCGGAGGGCAGAGGCGCGGGTAAGCCTTTGCTTTAGCCTCTATCGAGGAGGAACCAGAAGGGGAGGCGATCACAGGTACAATTTTAGTTGCATCATTACCTACAACTGCACTGTTTGATTCTGGAGCTACACTGTCATTCATATCTAGTAGCTTCGTATCCATGCATAGAGTAGCAACTTTCTTCTTGTCTAAGAGTTGGAAGATACTTACCGGAGGAGGCATCGTACCGTTTACCAGTACCATTAGAACGTGCTCGGTAGTAGTTTGTGGTAGAGAGATGAGAGCGTGATTGTTGGTACTCCCAATGCCAACTTTCGACGTAGTTCTGGGCATGGACTGGTTAAGCCGGTACAATGCCGTACTAGATTGCCGGAAGGGTAGCGTTACTTTTAGACTGCCAGGACACCCGAAGTTCGAATACATGCGGGACACCATCGAGCGAGGAGTAGGACAGACAGCTGGAGCATACATAGCGATGGAGACGGCACCCCTAGAAATTGTTGCAGAGTTCGAGAATATTTTCCCAGAGGAGTTGCCAGGCCTACCGCCTGATAGAGAGGTGGAGTTCACCATTGAGCTAGTACCTGGAGCAGCACCGATATTATTAAATGTGTACCGGTTGGCGAAGAAGGAGCTTGACGAGCTGAAGCTACAGTTAGAGGAGTTGCAGATCAAGGGATTCGTTCGTCCTAGTGCATCACCCTGGGGAGCACCAGTGTTGTTTGTACCAAAGAAGGACGGGACATTCCGGATGTGCATTGATTACAGAGCCCTTAATGCTCTGACTATCAAGAACAAGTACCCTCTACCGCGAATTGACGATCTGTTCGACCAGCTGACAGGAGCAGTGGTGTTCACAAAGATCGACTTGAGATCGGGCTATCACCAGGTAAAGGTGCGAAAGGAAGACATTCCAAAGACAACATTTAGGACTTGTTATGGTCACTACAAGTTTTTAGTGATGCCTTTTGGATTGACAAATGCGCCTGCTGTGTTTATGAACCTGATGAACAGAGTCTTTCACCAGTATCTAGACCAGTTCGTGGTAGTCTTTATCGACGACATCTTGGTGTATTCGAAGAGCCACGAGGAGCACGGTGAGCACTTGAGGCTAGTGCTAGAGACGCTGAGACGTGAGAGGCTTTATGCCAAGCTGAGCAAGTACGAGTTTCTCCTAGATCGTGTCGCATTTCTTGGACACGTTATCTCAGGAGATGGCATTTCAGTAGATCCTGCGAAGATTTCGTCAGTAGAGACGTGGCCGACCCCTACCAACGTCTCGGAGGTGAGGAGTTTCCTAGGACTTGCCGGATATTACCGGAGGTTCGTAGAGAACTTCGCAAGGATCGCAGAGCCGATGACCCACTTGACTCGCAAGGATCAGGAGTTTACCTGGACAGAGGAGTGTCAGACGGCGTTCGATGAGCTGAAGAAGCGTTTGACTACAGCACCCATCTTGACCATACCTTCTGGACCCGGAGGATTCGTGATCTATAGCGATGCGTCCGGGAAAGGATTAGGATGTGTCTTGATGCAGCATGGAAAGGTTGTGGCCTATGCCTCTAGGAAACTGAGGACCCATGAGAAGAACTATCCTACCCACGACTTGGAGCTTGCCGCAGTGATCTTTGCTTTGAAGCTTTGGAGGCACTACCTGTACGGAGAGCGCGTGAAGATATTCACCGATCATAAGAGCCTGAAGTACGTCTACACCCAGAAGGACCTGAACCAGAGGCAGAGACGTTGGCTCGAAGTGATGGCGGACTTCGAGATCGAGCTACAGTACCATCCGGGAAAGGCTAATGTGGTAGCCGATGCTTTAAGCAGGAAGCCCATAGCATTTTTCCTGACTACCCAACAACATTTGTTGAGAGATCTAGAATAGTTGGGTATCGAAGTCATTTTGCCCGGAGTAGACGGCCAGATGTCGAGTTTCTAGGTGCAATCGACATTGGTGGAGAGAATCAAGGCTACATTGTCGATAGACGCCAGATTTCAGAGACTTCGACAGAGGACAGAGGCTGGAATACAGACGGGACTGCATATACACGAGGACGGGACTTTAAGATGTGGAGATCGTCTCTATGTTCCGAATGGAGAGCTTCGCCAGGAGCTGATGACGGAGGCGCACAGTTCGACCTATTCTATTCATCCAGGAGGCACAAAGATGTACCGAGACCTGAGGCAGTACTACTGGTGGCATGGGATGAAGAGAGAGATAGCCCGCTTCGTGGCTAAGTGTCTGGTGTGTCAGCAAGTCAAGGCTGAGCATCAGAGGTCTGCCGGATTACTTCAACCGCTCCCGATACCGGAGTGGAAATGGGAGCACATCACCATGGACTTCGTTACGGGTTTCCCGAGGAGTCCTAGTGGTCACAATGCGGTATGGGTAATCGTAGATAGACTCACCAAGTCTGCCAACTTTTTACCCTTCAGGGTTGGGCAATCTACGAAAGTCTTGGCAGACATGTATATGAGAGAGATTGTGCGATTGCATAGAGTGCCAGTCAGTATCGTGTCTGACAGGGATACGAGGTTCACATCGTACTTTTGGAGGAGTATACAAGAGAGTCTTGGTACCCGCCTTAAGTTCCGTACTTCGTACCACCCGCAGACAGATGGCCAATCCGAGCGCACCATTCAGACGCTGGAGGACATGTTGAGGGCATGCATGCTTGACTTCAGCGGTTCATGGGAGGACCATTTGCACTTGGTCAAATTTTCCTACAACAATAGCTATCAGGCGAGCATCCAGATGGCTCCCTATGAGGCATTGTACGGTAGGAAGTGTCGTTCTCCAGTATATGGGAGCGATGTAGGCGAGAGACAGATTCTAGGGCCAGAGTTGGTCATTCGTACAGTGGAGAAGGTGAAGAAGATCCAAGGGCATCTACGAGCAGCACAGGACAGGCAGAAGCATTGGGCTAATGTGCATCGACGACCCCTAGAGTTCCAGGTTGGAGAACATGTGTTCCTGAAGATCTCACCTACTAGAGGAACCATCAGATTTGGAGGCAGAGGGAAGCTGAGTCCGAGGTACATCGGACCATTCGATGTGCTAGAGCGCGTCGGAGAAGTTGCTTACAGATTGGCCTTACCGCAGATACTGGAAGGAGTTCACGACGTCTTCCATGTATCTCAGCTGAGGAGGTACATACCGGATTTGAGTCATGTGCTTGACCACTCGGAGATCACCGTCGGTCCGAGTTTATCATACCAGGAGGAGCCGGTAGAGATCCTAGACCGAAGCGAGAAGGTACTGCGAGGCCAGACTATCCCTCTAGTTCGTGTCGCATGGAGGCATCATGCACCGGATGAATCAACCTGGGAACGAGAGGACGATATTCAGCAATGCTTTCCCTATCTCTTCGAAGGCCTAGGTATGTGATAGTATTTTATTTTAATCAATAGTTTTCTATATGTCTGTTTTAATTTCGAGGACGAAATGCTCTAAGGAGGGTATGTTGTAAACCCCCTCGACCAGAAATTAGGGTTAATTAACTTAAATAGTATAATTAGAGTTAACTAGATATAATTAACATTTATTATATAGTATTATAATATTTGTGCAGTGTTTTGTTATTTAGGATACTACCCTAGCTGTTACCCTGAAACAAATTCCATATACTTGGCCTAGACATGCTAACCTATTATAATGAATCTTGAGCAACCCCCGGATACTGATTTTTGTGCCTGATTTTAGTCGCACAAAAGTCGTTACAAACGTCCGTACGTAAATTAAATAAATTGCATATTTACGTTCGTTGTCCGTTCCAATCGAAATTGAGACCCAACCTCAACCCGTTTTGACCAACCCAGATTATGACATTATTGTACCCTGAGCCTACCACGCCAATGACACTTGTGCCACCCAATTTAGACCCCCGGTAATTATTAAATTAATTTAGAGGCACCCGGTGCATTAATTATGAATTAATTAATGTAGTGACCTAACCTCATTTAAATTAGATCCAACTCCAACCTAAACCCACCCACACACCCACAAGCCTCATACAAAATACCATACACCATCCTAGCCCAATATAAAATACCAAACATGGTGTTTTATTACATCAAATCCCCAATTCCAGAATTTGTACAAATTCTAATTTGTTCAGGGGCCTTTGTGCAAAATTGCAATAAGGTGCCCCCCTCTCATTGGCCCAACCACATGGAGAAAGAGCCTACATTCCTTGACCGGTCACCATGTATTTTTTCTCCCATTTTTTATGTACTTGCATCACTTTTTGGAGGGCACATCATGACCCTTCATTTGAAATGCTTAATTCCTAGCCCTCTCCTCATCATGATGAAGCCTCCCCAACTCCCCAAAAATTACACACAGCCGGCCCTAATCCCAATGCAGCCCCCCTACTCTCTATCCTACATATACATCACATTACATCTTATTAAATGCATACAAACCTAGGAAACACTACCTAAAACCCTATTTTCACTAAAAACCTTCACCAACAGCCCGACCCCTGCCCATCACCCCGCCGCCCTCTTCCGTCCAACAACCGCCTCCGGCCACCCCCGCAAGGACCCAACCCCCTCCGACGACCTTTCCCCTACCTCCATCCACCGCCACCCGCCACCTAGCCGCCTACAGCCACCGCCAGAGCCACCCTCCTCAACCCGAGCTCACCACTCCCCCGAGCTAACCCGACCTTCAACTTCTCCGCCGATGTAGCAAGCCCGACCGCCCAACTCCACCGACCTCCTCCCCAGTCGACCACCTCCGTTCCCGCTGTCACAACCCGTACCCGGTTATTCGGGCACGAGTGCGTGGGCACGTCCAGCCTACGCCGCAGTGTCGGCGGTAGTACGTTGTCTAGGTCATTTCTGGGGTCAATAAGTATCTATCTCATCCACAATAATGAACATATAAGAATAATCACAGGAAATAGGAATGCTAAGATTTCATAACATTTAATCTGTGACAACCAAATCCACAGTTAATACAAGCCAGAAGATAAATCGGGGACAAACCCGAGTATATGCTGAAAGAAAATAATTGAGCAGCTACTGCTAACTACTCTACAGAAGTTGCCTCCTGGGTGGGAACTGGCTCCTCATATGGGTCACCTGCTAACTCATAGTGGGCATAATAGGTAGGGGTAAGTCCTCATCATCGCCTAAAATAACGAATCCAGTCAGGAAAGGAGCAAAGTACACAATGCACAACAAGATTAAACTAAATATTTATGATAATTAAATTGAGTATCATATTGAGAAAGTTGCATAAAAGAACATCAATATCTCAGAGTTAATGCTATAAACAGGAATACGAGAAAACAAAAATAAATGAGGCAGGAAATAAAACTACAACAGTCAGCAAGAACTATAACAAGACCAGGAGCTATCGGTGCGAACTTGTGTTTATTTTAGAATACATAGTTGGCATGTAGGGGTTTATAAGGCTAATCCGGCCATCATAGACGGCTATTAAACATGAACAATCGAGATCCGGCTGAGGGTACAGTCGCGTACCAACAGCTATTAAACATGATAGGGGGAAAGGTAAACTACATGCCTTCTAGTATTCTCCCACCCGACATGAAAAGCAAGACATGAAATACAGTATCCGAGACATGAAATCCAGTATTCTAACACTACGTGTAATCATCAAGGGTACTAGTAGAGCAGGGAATTAACTATCACAATATAAAGATTAAACTTGAAGTGCAGGTACTTGCTTGTTGTTTGGATCCAATTAATTATTCTTGGAGAAATTCCAGAGATAAGTCCAAAAGCTGAAATAGACATTACCATCACGCTCAGAAGATGTCAAATAGCTAGAAACGCCTGTCCTTGGGTCCAATTTGAAGACAAGGACAAAAATGACAGTTTCGGGTCAAAACGGGGTCCGCCGGTGGGCCCGCTTTGCACCGAAAAACGTGTCTGGGTCAACGGTCTCCAAATTCACCAAACTTAGTGTCAACAGGTCAGGAACACTGATACGAACCCAACGGAACTTCCAGAATTGGATTTCGATGAGCCGATCACAAAATCGCCCGTCGAGCGGGGCCTGTGGGGCCCACGACACGCGATTTCGTCAACGTTCTCAGAATCGAACCAAACTTGACCCACAGGACCAGCGTAATGCTACGAGTCCGATGGCGCAAGTTTTGTCTCGATTTGACGAGTGTACAAGAAGTTAGGGCAAATTACAGAAAAGTCGGATACGGGGCGATGTCCGCGGATACGCGTTGATTCCGGTGTGCACGCACACCCGAATCAGCTTCTGCGAATTCTCACACGTCCGTATCGACGGTGCGCACGTATCTGTGAAGACCGCACGCGACCAAGTCATCCAGTTTGGCGGGGCGTACTCAGTTCCGGGGTGAAATAGGGTCTGGTTTTTCCTATTTTTGGATCGCGGTGTGCGATCACCACAGGACGCGATGCCCCGAGCGGTTTATCCGGGCACTGAGAGGGTCATACAGGCTTCGCAACGCAATTTACGGAATTGAAAACGGAGCTACGAGCAAAAAGATACACGTACCTGAACGGGATCCGAAAATCGGGTCTTCACCGTGTCCGTGTCGTGTCCGACACAGAATTTGGGAATTAGGGTTTAGGGTTAGGGTTTGGGTTCCCAGGCGGAGGACGGCGGCTCGGGTGGCGGGGGAGGCCCGAGGCGGTCGAGGGCGGCTGGGGGAGCGCTGGCGGCGCTGGCCGGAGGCGGCGGCGCGCCGGAGCGGGCCGTGGCGGCTCAGGCGAGGGAAAGGAAGAGGAGAGGGAGGCGGCTGCTGGCGGCTGGCGGCTGGCGGCCTCGCGGGGGTAGCGCCGGAGCGGGACGGCGGCGACGGAGCTGGGAGGCGGCGCGACGAGGAGGGCGGTGGCTGGAGTCGGGCGGCCGGCGAGGGGAGGGGCTGGCTGGAGCTGGAGGCGGGGGGTTTTTAAAGGGGGAAGCGGGTGGTGGCGCTCCGGGCGAGGCGGAGGGGAGAGCGGGGGGCGTGGCGAGGAGGCGGGCTGCGTGGCCGGGTGGGGCGGCGCGTGGCCGGGCGGGGCGGCGCAGGCGGCGGAGGCGGCAGAAGACTCGGGGGCGTGGGGGTCAGGGGAGAGGGGAACGGGTGCGGGTCCGGGCGGGTGCGGGTCGGGTTCGGGTGGACCCGACCCGACCCGACCCGGTAGGGATTTGGGTCTGGGCCGGATGGGCGGGCTGGATGCTGGGCTCGGCCCACTTGGCCGGGCCGGCCTAATAATAATAATAATAATAATAATAATAATAATAATTAACAAATAAATAAATAAATAGTTTTAGGTGATTAAAAATAGGTTCGGGGTCCAATAAATTCCAGAAAAATTATCCTAAGTCCAATTTTTAATTTTACACCCAAAAATATTATTTTCTATTTTAATATAATTTATTATCAATTAAAAATTATGTAATAATTCAAAACCCTAATTTTAATTACAGAAAATTTCCTGAAAATTCCAGAAATTGTGAAAAAATTCCAATTTTAATATTTTTGAAAAATCAGGGGCTTACAATCTACCCAACTTATAAAATTTCGTCCTCAAAATTTAAAATATGGCAGGGTTCTCTCTGTCCAAACTCACTTGATTATAGTCTAACGGGTTTCTCTCAGGTGGACATTGCGGTCGCTACCCAACTTAGAATTTTACCCATCTATCCTCTAAGGCTGTACAACTAGTAAGGCTAGGTCTCAACTTAATAAATCATGGTATTGAATCTTTAAGTCTTTAACACAAACACACCATCTATGGTATTCCCTTAGTCATAGAGGTTATCATCAATTCGACCGGTCTGAGGGGTACATCTAGCACTACAAATCAAACTTATACCAAACACAGGATTTTGTCTTTCCGAAATAAGGCAAGACGAGGATCAAATAATAAAGATTTTAAGGGCGAGGTGGTAGAACAGAGGTATAGGGATCAAGGCGTTTAAGGAATTCTAATAGAAATTGTCAGGCGGTTATGGATTAAGATTCTATTCTGGTAATCATTTATTCGCATGCTCGTATTATTACAGTTATGTAACTGATACGATATGCTCGGACGTATTTAGGGGCAAGTATACTAGTCAACTATATCTCAATCTACGTAAAGTATTAATTCGAAGGGCGAATCAAGCGCACTATGGTTGATCAGACCGTAATACACTGATTCTGAAATGTATCATTGTGGGTCTCCCCAATAATACACTTATCATGAACAAGCTCGATAAAGAGTAAGCTTGCAAAACTAGGCTATAGACTAGCAGCGTAAATCAAGTACGGCAAAATTAAGTGCGCTAGATGATGATGAAAGGAGGTACAAATCATTAAAGTTCACACAATAAGCAAAATAACAGAAGACTCTACAATCTCTACAGTTATTAAATATAAAAACCTACCAGGTTATTAGCAAGTTTAAAGTTACTAGGTTGGGGCTGAGGTCACGAACCAGTAGGCACAAGCTAAAACAATACTAGAAAATGGTATCTACGAATCACTTACGCGCATTAGTTACTCTAAGAGTCTGCACGTTCTCCACGGTCATCGCGTAAGCTTGTCCGTGTTCTTGAGGTGGTGCCCTCTGCTGCGCTGTTGGGGCCTGGCCTGAACTGGAACTTTTGTGCAGTTGAGCGTCTTTGAGAAGCAGGACAGTCCTTCATTTGATATGCTGCTGATCCACAATATAGACAGGCACCTAGCCTCTTTTTACAATCCTGCCAAATGTGACCTTGTTTTCGACAATAGCCACAAGTGGGAGCTTGTTGGTTCTGTCCTTGAGTTGGATTCATCTGTGGTCGCTTTACAGCTTTTTCCTGTTGTGCTTGGTCTGGTGCTGACGCATACGGCCGCTTCCGGCTGGACTCGATCCTTGTGGTGCACTCCACAGGTCGCGTTGCAGTAAGAACGTCCTCGTCGAAGGTAATTGCATTTGAACTGCTTGGCTTCCGTGACTCCGAGCTAATTCTGTCGATGAAGTTCTCCGCTTGGTTTTGCTGAGTTTCTTGTTGAACCTTCTGATAGGCTTGCATCATTATGTAGAACATGCGGAACATCTGCTGTTCGTCCAAAGGCGGTCCCGGTGGAAAGGAAGACATCGGTGGAATAGGCTGTGTCGAGGGTGGAACGCCATCTTGATGGATTATTGAGGCAGGCTGACTTGCTTGACTGCCTTGTGATGATTGGCCTTCATCGACTGGTATCACATCGTCTTCTTGGGTAACCACAACGGTTTATGGTATTTCTGCATGAGCCTCGTTGCTGGCTTGTGGGTCCATTTTCCTGTATCCAAAATAACCAATAAGAGGCGCACAGGAATCAAGGCAAGATGCAAGTTCATATTAGTTCGAATATGATACAGATATCAAAAATGATTCAAGCAAGTGGATGAGATCCTATAAACTTATCCTAGCTTTATTGCAGGCCTGTTCGGTCCCTGAGTTGAAACCAAATAATTTAGTCGTTGGACCTGCATGGGCCACCACAAAAATGTGTCACGACCCGCACCCGGTTATTCGGGTACGAGTGCGTGGGCACGTCCAGCCTACGCCGCAGTGTCGGCGGTAGTACGCTGTCTAGGTCATTTCTGGGGTCAATAAGTATCTATCTCATCCACAATAATGAACATGTAAGAATAATCACAGGAAATAGGAATGCTAAGATTTCATAACATTTAATCTGTGACAACCAAATCCACAGTTAATACAAGCCAGAAGATAAATCGGGGACAAACCCGAGTATATGCTGAAAGGAAATAAATGAGCAGCTACTGCTAACTACTCTGCAGAAGTAGCCTCCTGGGTGAGAACTGGCTCCTCATATGGGTCACCTGCTAACTCATAGTGGGCATAATAGGTAGGGGCAAGTCCTCATCATCGCCTAAAACAACGGATCCAGTCAGGAAAGGAGCAAAGTACACAATGCACAACAAGATTAAACTAAATATTTATGACAATTAAATTGAGTATCATATTGAGAAAGTTGCATAAAAGAACATCAATATCTCAGAGTTAATGCTATAAACAGGAATACGAGAAAACAAAAATAAATGAGGCAGGAAATGAAACTACAACAGTCAGTAAGAACTATAACAAGACCAGGAGCTATCGGTGCGAACTTGTGTTTATTTTAGAATACATAGTTGGCATGTAGGGGTTTATAAGGCTAATCCGGCCGTCATAGACGCCTATTAAATATGAACAATCGAGATCCGGCTGAGGGTACAGTCGTGTACCAACAGCTATTAAATATGATAGGGGAAAAGGTAAACTACATGCCTTCTAGTATTCTCCCACCCGACATGAAAAGCAAGACATGAAATACAGTATCCAAGACATAAAATCCAGTATTCTAACACTACGTGTCCAGGTCAACGGTCTCCAAATTCACTAAACTTAGTGTCAACAGGTCAGGAACGCTGATACGAACCCAACGAAACTTCCAGAATTGGATTTCGATGAGCCGATCATAAAATCGCCCGTCGAGCGGGGCCTGTGGGGCCCACGACACGCGATTTCGTCAACGTTCTCAGAATCGAACCAAACTTGACCCACAGGACCAGGGTAACGCTACGAGTCCGATGGCGCAAGTTTTGTCTCGATCCGACGAGTGTACAAGAAGTTAGGGCGAATTACAAAAAAATCGGATACGGGACGATGTCCGCAGATACGCGTTGATTCCGGTGTGCACGCACACCCGAATCTGCTTCTGCAAATTCTTACACGTCCGTATCGACGGTGCACACGTATCTGTGAAGACCGCACGCGACCAAGTCATCCTGTTTGGCGGGGCGTACTCAGTTCCGGGGTGAAACAGGGTCTGGTTTTTCCTATTTTTGGATTACGGTGTGCGATCACCACAGGACGCGATGCCCCGAGCGGTTTGTCCGAGCACCGAGAGGGTCATACAGGCTTCACAACCCAATTTACGGAATTAAAAATGGAGCTACGAGCAAAAAGATACACGCACCTGAACGGGATCCAAAAATCGGGTCTTCACCGTATCCGTGTCGTGTCCGACACGGAATTTGGGAATTAGGGTTTAGGGTTAGGGTTTGGGTTCCCAGGCGGAGGACGGCGGCTCGGACGGCGGGGGAGGCCAGAGGCGGTCGAGGACGGCTGGGGGAGCGCTGGCCGGAGGCGGCGGCGCGCCAGAGCGGGCCGTGGCGGCTCATTCGAGGGAAAGGAAGAGGAGAGGGAGGCGACTGCTGGCGGCTGGCGGCTTCGCGGGGGTGGCGCCGGAGCGGGACGGCGGCAGCGGAGCTGGGAGGCGGCGCTGCGAGGAGGGCGGTGGCTGGAGTCGGGCGGCCGGCGAGGGGAGGGGCTGGCTGGAGCTGGAGGCGGGGGGTTTTTAAAGGGGGAAGCGGGTGGTGGCGCTCCGGGCTAGGCGGAGGGGAGAGCGGGGGGCGTGGCGAGGAGGCGGGCTACGTGGCCGGGTGGGGCGGCGTGTGGCCGGGCGGGACGGCGCAGGCGGCGGAGGCGGCGGAAGACTCGGGGGCGTGGGGGTCAGGGGAGAGGGGAACGGGTGCGGGTCCGGGCGGGTGCGGGTCGGGTTTGGGTGGACCCGACCCGACCCGGTAGGGATTTGGGTCTGGGCCGGATGGGCGGGCTGGATGCTGGGCTCGGCCCACTGGGCCGGGCCGGCCTAATAATAATAATAATAATAATAATAATAATAATAATAATAATAATTAACAAATAAATAAATAAATAGTTTTAGGTGATTAAAAATAGGTTCGGGGTCCAATAAATTCCAGAAAAATTACCCTAAGTCCAATTTTTAATTTTACACCCAAAAATATTATTTTCTATTTTAATATAATTTATTATCAATTATCAATTATGTAATAATTCAAAACCCTGATTTTAATTAAAGAAAATTCCCTGAAAATTCCAGAAATTGTGAAAAAATTCTAATTTTAATATTTTTGAAAAATCAGGGGCTTACACCCGCCAACTCCCAGCCCCGGTCGATGCCTCAGCTGGCCGCCCTCGTCCCCGCAGCACAGACGACCCCAAAGCCGCTGCTGCTGTTGCCGACCACCCCGAGCGTTGCCGAAGCTCCGCCCGGCCACCCCCGCCGTCGACGATCAGCTAGCGGATCCCCCTCGACCTGAGCAACGTATAGGTACAATATTTTATGTATTTATACTGTTATTTTTATACGTATTTAGGTTGCAATGGTTGTATATATAGTGTTCTGTATTTTATTCTAGTATTTAAATACGTATTCTGTATATTATATATATTATTCTGTATTTCTCAGTATTTATATATATAAATATATGTATATACTGTATTACTGTATTCTGAGTATATTTTATATATAATATAAATATATATGTATGTATTTCATAAATAACAGTACGTATATTCATAGTATGCAATATATACTTGAATACTTTATATATAATAAATACCTAATATGTATATATATATATATATATATATATATATATATATATATATATATATATATATATATATATATATATATATATATATATATATATATATGTATGTATTTCAGAAATACATTTTTGTGTATTGGTATATTACATAATTATTATATGTTGTGTAAATATATACATATATATATTGGTTGGTATATTTATTATATTGTGTATATATAAGTATATATGTATTTTTGTGTATATAAATTTATGTATATATATAAATATATATATATACCTTATATATTTAGTATATTAGTGTAATAAATATATGTATATTATATACATACATATATATATATATTATTATTTATTGTGTACTTAGTATATAAATATGGGTATATATATATATATATATATATATATATATATATATATATATATATATATATATATATATATATATATATATACTTGTGAATATTGGTATGTATATGAATATATATATATATTTAAATATATATAATTATGTTATGTATATTTACTCAGGTACATAAAATTACTATTTAAATACATATAAATATGTTGTATATATTTATTTATGTACATAAATTGTATCTAAATATATGTATATGTATAGATATATGATATTATGTATTTATCTATTATATACATATATATGTAATTATTAATATGTGTATATATACATATGTATTGGTGTGTTATTAAGTAAAATATAAAGATGCTATTTTAAATGTACTATTAAACATACATATTATTTTAGTATATTTAAATATGTATTAGTGTACATATATATATATTTGTGATATCTATATATAAATATATGTACTAAGGGGTCCCACTAATTGTACAGTCCAGACCCTGTGTCAGTTATTGCTGCAAGTAGTGTGTCTTGGTCGTGCTATTGTAGCGACTGATGTTGACATTATTATATCATATATAGGACTGTTGGACCGTACAGCCGAGGCTTCAGGAGCAGGACATTGGCTTTCGCAGCTACCCGGGACAGGCAAGTATACCTTGCTGGATTACTGTTTAAATTAAATAATAAATGTTGCAATATACATAAACTGTGCGCGTCCGAGATTGACTCGGGTACAGTCGACGAATACGTCGATGAGTAGTGTACTTGACCTAGCTGCTAGCTGACTCACCTACTACTGTGAGGATATTTTAATATCTTCCTAGACCGTGACACTTTATATGTATCACGATGGTACATTCATATTGGGATGCGGGTCCGCATACCCGATTCGCTATCGGTGCGTATGACATGCATCACGGACTAGCCCGTAATCTAGAGTAATATAATTAGATGTGACTTGGCATATAGATACAGAATCCTCATGTCGTGTATTTGACTTGTGTATCCACATTGGGCGGGGAGGACAACTGATAAACATATGGGATACATACATCGGACTCCGTGGTATCCAGAGGGGCCACAGACCCGATGACTTCCTATATTCAGACACCGCGCTCTTCGGAGTGTTACGGACATATATACATTGCAGATACCACGTCCCTTAGAGTGTTAGACGTTGTACATATATAGATATCTCATTCTTCGGAATGATGGACGTTGTAGATACCACACTCTAGAGGACGTTGGACGTTATGCCTACACCTACCTATACGTTCCGAGGTTGTCCTTACATTGCATTCACTTAGATGGTTAGCACACCCTCTTTATTTTTATTTAGTACTATATCTGGCATGCATTTTGTATCTTGTTACGTCCCTCTGAGGACCTGGTTATCTTCTAGATCTGGACGAGGCCTATTACCCTACTGTGTATGGACCAGGAGTGGAGACGAGATACGCTCTAGAGGAGGAGCTAGAGGTCCTTCCATCGGAGTTTCCCTGATCATCTTGGTAGGCCTTCCGCCTAGGACTGGAGCTTCTTATCTAGTTAGCAGTTGTTTCAGTCACACTCTTATTTCAGTCTTCAGTACTCTATTTTTATCATTTGTAGTGGGTTTGTTCCCACCAGACATATTTCGGTTTGTACTATGACATTTGACTATGTTCTTATATTCTAGTCTTTTATTTCAGTATTTTACTTGCTATATTTGTGGATGAGATTAGACTCTGCCTATTGTTGATATTAGACTTGTTAGATTTAGGACAGCATAGCACGCTTCGTTAGGATCCATTAAATTGGGATATCCTCGGAGATGTGTCAGCTGACCAATGCCACGTGGCCTGGTTCCATATATTTTGGGACTGGGGCGTGATACAGAGTTTTACGCGCGGGGCGCGGAGGTTGCGATGCTACAACCTTGTTGGTCGGAGTGAGAGAGTCCGTAGAAATGGTAGAGGATTTTCGGGGCACCCATACTTTACGCAATTTCCTGCTGTCTTGGACAGAGAGGGAATGAGAGCTACCCCCAGCTTGAAGCATGTCTTCGTAAGCCAATTGGTCGAATTGGATGACCAAGGTCTTCTTCGTTGATCCTACGGATACAACATCGTGTTGAGCAATAGTTTTCTCGTTAGATGAGAAAGTAGTCCCCAGCAGAGTCGCCATCTTGTGTTTGATAATAAATGAAAGAAATGAAACTAGGTTTATATGAAACCCTTTCTTTGGTTTACAAATAAGAAAAAGAAGTACAATTAATCCTATACGAGGATGTTAAGTACAAAGGTTTGATTCTGGGGAAATATTGCTATAGGAGTCTGATCTGCGGTCGATCACTTTGTCCCTTGGACCAGACGATGATGAAGAAGTGTTGTAGAAGACGAAAAAGAAGCTTCAAAGACTGTAGAAGGGGTTGAGCTCTCGTTGCCAAAGCTCTCTATATGTGCTCCCTTGACTTTGAAAAAATCTTCGACCTTCGACCTTTCGACTCTTTCGACCCTTTCGACCCTCGACCCCCGTGGACGGAGGCCTCTATTTATAGAGTTCAGCTACAGTCGGCGTAGAAACAGAACAGCAGAGAGAGCTGTACCTTTTACGCGGCGGTTACAATAACTGCTACCCACGTATGAATGATCTTCTGAATCGGCGTGTGACGCATGCCCCATTATGAGGTAATGCGTATAACTGCTCGTCGAAGATCATGGCATGCAAGCCACGTAGATAACTGTCCCTTGCGTAGAGATAGTTGGCATAAAAGCCAAATAACTATCTCGTTGGCGTAAAAGCCAAACAGCTGTTCTGATGGCGTAGAAGCCAAGTAGCTGTCATATTGGCATAGAAGCCAAATAGGCGTAGAAACCGAATAGTTGTCAGGTTGGCATAGAAGCCAAGTAGGCGTAGAAGCCTGATGCTTTGCAAATATAGCCTGATTTGGCATATTTCGAGGAGACAGCGTACAACGTGCTCCTGTAGCTGAATATAGCCAGGTCGGCGTAATTCAAGGAGATAGCGTATAATGCGCTCCTATAGCTGAAACTAGCCAGGTCGGCGTAATGTGCGGGGATGGTGATGTGGACGTATTAGTCCTAATTATAGCTCACCCGGTCTTTGAAAATATAACCAAATCTCGTGCATTAAATGCAGAGATCTGCCCCCATCATGCGCATTAACTGCAGAGACGTGCCTCGAGCTCTGTACGAAGAACAACTTTTGACATGGCGGTTAGTTTTGTCTCTTCCTGAGCGTAAAAGCTCACCTCTGCCTATGTAAAATAGGCAGCGTATCCCTTAGAGGTGTAGATGACGTCTTATACCAAGGTTGGTGTCACTAAATGACAGTTTGGGACTCTGTGCAGAATCATCATAACAGTCGTCCTCTCGGTCGTCGTGCT
Source organism: Iris macrosiphon (assembly GCA_036927795.1). Lineage (NCBI taxonomy): Eukaryota > Viridiplantae > Streptophyta > Magnoliopsida > Asparagales > Iridaceae > Iris > Iris macrosiphon. The sequence continues at coordinate 162,640,659 of JAYESA010000013.1, read as the reverse complement.
GTACTCTTTGTCAGGAGTCAGGTTCACTGCTTGATCTGACAGGTTCATTCGGGGAATACGAAGAGATTCTTGTACAACTTCCCGCTGCATTAAAAGCAAGCAGGTTTTACGCCAAAGTGACGATGTAGCAACCTTTTTACGCTAAAGCAGTCTAGAAATACTGCATTATGCGGGTTGTTCCGGAGCTATATTTTATGCTGAACTAGCATTGAAGCTCTGCTGTACGCCAATGGCTCTGGAGTTATGTTTCATGCTACCCAGTGCTGGAGCTCTGTTTTACGCAGGCTTCCTGTATGTTGAGGGTTTTACGCGTATGATTCCCCAGCGTATTTTTCATACTTCTAAACTCATAGGCACAATGCTGCTTCTCGACACAGTATTTCTAATTGGTGCAACACCCCTTGCTCAGAACAATCCTGTGGCACAATGCCCCAACAGTGGCACAATGCCCTCGTCGATACAGTTGTCCAGTTTCGAACCACAACTGTACGCTTTGTATGACAAAGCGCCCAAGTGATACTCGTGCACGGTAGCACGCTCGCTCGCCCAAATTCTCGATGTTCCAACCAAGATATATAATTCCAACTGTTCAAGCATAATTCTAAATATTTCTCCAACTTCCCCAAATGTAATCCAACTCTAGCTCCAACTATCCAACGCGAAGACCAACTCAAGCCACAAATCTATCCAAGAAAATAACGTACACTCTATGCACGCCATAGTATAGTGGTTTCCAAGTTTCAGTCCAAGTGTTCAAGCCTTTACGTGTGTTCCATATTATTAGGCATGAAGGAATAGAGGAGAAGGGACAGAGCCCACTCACCAAGTTTGATTTCGTTAAGCATCATGTCCTGCCGATACGACCGTTCCCTTGAATCCGTGGTCCGATATAAAGCATGATCTACTCAATTGGTATGACCGTGCGAGCAGACCGTGCTTTCCAAATCATCCGATCGATCGGACTAAGGAATATGGCATTATCACTCCAATCCAGCTATCTCAGTACTGCTCTGAACGAATACCTGATTTCCATCGAACTTCGCTAGCGAAATACACATGAAACCAACTCAATCAATACTTGTTCCCAAATCCAACAAATTAAAATATAACCAGCTATTGCCTCATTCAATCCGACTCAGCATAATGCACTGTACGGTTGTGGGGCATTACATAATATACCACTTAGAATCAGGTTCGTCTGCGAACCGAACAAGTATCCATTCTTTGTCATATGTCGCTTGCCCAATTTATAACTCTGCTCCATGTAACTCACATTCTCTTGATCCTGACTCAGTATCTCACTCCGCGCTGAACACATCATACAAATTCCATACTACCGCATCCTCTTTGCAGCTCAATACGAATTCCTCATATCGCTTAGTTTTGGATCATACACATATTTAACGCATCCCTGAAATACATGTATTTCAGCCGAGCTTAGCGATAGCGAATTTGGACAAGTTACAAGGGTATCTTTATGTCCGAGGCATTCATTTGCTTTACTCCCAATTAAACCAAATCCTGATATTTATTCCAACATATTCGCACAAGCATCATTCTCAAATATGATGACTTCCTACCGACTCAATCAGTTCGTGTTCTAATTCAATCCGTCTAACTATTTCTGAATCTACACTAGCACCGTCTCTAATATCTTCTATTTCTCCGAACGATTATCGCAACTGATACTACCCCAGCTAGGCGACTTACCTAAATATCAATTTATGCTCTTAGATCAGCTCAGCTCAAAACCTTTTCCTTAATCTCAATACCTCACTGGGTGAACATCTATATTGAGGTTCATGTGATCCACGAAGATCTCGCCGCCACGCCAAAAGGATAGTGTCACCACGATTTTAACTTGACACACTCGCCACAATTCCTAGGTTGCGCATGGAATAGTTCTTCGTGCTGCTTCCACTGCCTTGAAGCATAGGATATCACCTTCGCCTTCCATATGAGCATGCATCCCAGACTAAGTTTTGATGCATCTTATAGATTTGAGACACATCTGTCCCTTCCAATATTGCAATGATTTGATCTGAACGAGCCTCTGCTTTAACTTCACAAGCTAGTTTCACAGTCGTCAATTCATATGAATGATATTTCCTTCCGGGGCACGACGAGTCAGAGGCGATGCCATCTTCAAAAATTTGTGACTCCGAATCTCATCAGTTGACTTAGGCCATTTCTACCGTCGCTTTGATCTTCTGGCTGCATCTTCAGTTAAAGGCTATCACAAGGATCTCTCAAATCCAACACTCAGTCACTTAGGCCAATATCCAACACACACTACTCACATCCACCCTCGACGCATTCTAAAATGCGTCGCCGAAAGGGTCGTTCTATGGGTCTACAATATTTATCTCTAATTTGGCGGTCAAGTCGCTAGGGTCAGCTGTCCCGAAGCTACGCTCGATAATTGTAAGTTATCACGATAGACAGTTACTACGAACCATGCTATATCTCCTCTGCAAATCCGAGCCATAATCCAACCATTCCACCCGAACGAACTTTCGAATCCGAGCACTTCATGCACTACCTCTGACGATCTATCAACCAAACGCCGCTTAACCACCTAAAGTCTTACTATCTATCCAGCCACAATTCGAGAACTGCGCACGTAAAAACCGTCCTCTATTATTTCGTCATTCTGCCCTGAATCCATCAAATTTTTGAACTGCCATGTTCGACTTATCGTACTACCACTTGCAAAGATTCCCGAAACCAAAGACTTGCTCTAATTCTTATCCGTATGCCATGTTTCATAGTGCACGTCCAACTTGCTCGAGCAGCACAGTGATTTACTCTAACGTTGCTTTCTAGTTTAGCTATCTTCAAAAGTCCACCCGCTACAGTCCTTGTTCTCGTTCCATCCTTTAGTCCGTCTTGATTTCTCTATGTTCCGATTAGTCCACACATTCTCAATAACTCGTGTATCAGTTCCAACATAATTCTCAATCCATATTGCCTTTACTTGTTGCCTCAATCCGCCTCAGTACTGCAAGTGTTAACTTTCAATCTGACTTAACATCAACTAGACTTGCCTCATGTCCGTTTATGTCTTCTGGAGAATCCGTCTACCATCGTTGCACCATTCTGCCAAAATTTTACTTTCACTAAACCACGAGTCCAACTTATCGAGTGTCAATATCCAAATTCCTTCAAGTCTATACAAATCCATTGCATTGTCCCTCCAAACCAGATCGTGTTTTATTGCTCAACCAACAACTCCAATGTGTTGCCAAAATTCATAGTCTGTGCTCGCTATCCTTTGATTCACCCATCGCTCATTCAAGCGTATCCCAACTGTTTGTTCCTCATGCTCAACTCTCTCTTTGTATTCATGAATGCTCTACCGAACTTCCAAATTGTGCAAGCGAACTCTGATATCCAGCTTTCCATTTGACTATCTTAACTGTTTCTAATACTTGGTCTGCCTTAATCCTTTAAATTTCCAAATACTCTTTCCATTGCTTGTTCCGATCTCGTCCATCTCTCAAGTCCAACGATACTTCCATTTGCACAAGTCCGTTCTCGATTGCTCAACTCAAAATTCGCTTGCTCCATTTTTTATTCTTCCTAATTCAGCCGATGTGCATCAACCAACTTATATTCCTGTTACCCGTGTCCGTTAAGGCAATTCCATTCATGTCTATCCAAAATATTTCAATGCCTTGTTCACTATGTGGTATACCATATACCACTCCGAATCGAGTCACTACTCGTATCATAATTCCTTTGTACTGATCAAAGATCTGTTTGAACCATCCCTTATGCGTGATCCTGCCATCCCCAACTCAAGTCTGACTCAAAACTCAGCCAATGCTTTAACCATCTAACTCTTCTGTCAATCTCGTTTGACGCAACTTGTGCCATGTTCCATTCTCAATACTTTCAACTATTCTCAAATCGTCCGATACTTTCGCTACACGAGCAACCCGTGCAATGATCTCCTCCAAGTAGTCCAACCCAATACCCAACTATTCCTCACATTTGCTATACGAGCAACTCATGCAACGCTATCCTGATATCCCCAAGCCAACTCAAATCTGCTTAACCAATGCGCCACACGAGCAACTCGTGCAACGTTCTCTGTGATATACCCAGCCAAAATCAAACTCCATCCAACGCATTCGCTACACAAGAAACTCGTACAACGATCCATTCTCATCCGATGCTTCTACTCACAACATGCCACATAACCAATCTCGTCTGCAAACCAACCGATCAACGGATGCAACCAAAAACTCCCCGAATGACAAGCCAAGCCAACGCAATGACACCTCTTAACTTGCTGCACAAAATGCAACAACGCCCTACGATGCTAAGTGATCTAAAGAAACCAACAAAAGCAACGCAACAAAAAACAATATGCAGCCACAACCAGCAATATATAGACTTATTGCATTAAACATCCAACGCGGCACCGAGTAGAGCCAAGAGCTAAACGACACGCGGAAGCTATTTAGAGTTTGTGATAAAATGAAGGACCAAGTCCGAGAAAATGAACCAGGCGCTCTGATAGCAATATTGTCACACCCCAATCTCCCATAAGCTCAATCGTCACCACTGAACGTGAATCAACAAGTTACAGCGCTCCCGCATGACAATCATTCTCATCGGGACGTGATGTCGTACGAGCCTAGAGTTGCGCTCGCACAAGACGATGTTGTCAAACATCAAAGTTATCATCGAAACGACCAAGTTACAGTAAAAGTCAAGTATTGTGTACCAAGCACACATCAGAGTATACACAGCGAAGCTCTCGATAGGGTCCAAATGAAATACCACAAAGAAGATTTGCCACAAAGGCGATGTAATACTCTTGCCCTTTTCTCTAGCCTAAAAATGTACTTACTGTTCATACATTATGTCCTGTATATCCAAGCAGCGCCACTACACCTGCATACCTGAAATAATGCCCATAAACGTAGATCAGTACACATTTGTACTGGTGAGCGGGGTAACCCACTCGTCTAAGCCGACACTAAGTAAAATAGTGAATGCAAACAGTTATATGGTGATCTTTCTAGTTGAATCCTAGATTCGTTTCATGGCATAGGTATGACATATAAGGAAAGCTGTAAAGCAGGTTAAGCAATGCAAGCATTCAACTTAAGCCAATAGACAAGCAGAATATAACCAACTCAAAAGGAAACTAGCATGCAAACCGTCCTACTCAAACCCAAGCAACACGAGAACCTATCGAACCATCATCCAAGCCTCAATATCCATCCTCAAACCAAACCTTATAATCCAATCTTTGATATACACACTCTTGCCGAGGCAAGGTTGCCGCCGCCTACGCGAAAGCATAAACCAAACCAAAGCAAAGTAAAGCAAAGCAAACCAACTCTTATCTATATGAAGTCACTGGCCAAGCCATAAAGGACTGATCAACTGCAGTTCTACCCAATCTAGACTGGTAGCTAGCCCGCCTGGTCGTATCAAACTGCCGATACCGCGCCCAAGGCACGTTACCATTTGTTTCCTCCATGGCCGAACGGTCCCGGTGCTCCAGAGCCTATCCTGTTCGAAGAAACCAAACCCCGTGCAACATAGGTTGTCTGTGACCAATGTAGACACCAAGTAGGTATTACGAGAGGATCGAACATTCTCGTCCCACCAAATGATCATAGACTCATCCAACCAACTATCCAACCAATTATCCATAACCATTCTCCAACATATAGCCCAAGGCATAAATCTCAAATTATCCATATAGGCACAATGCCGCTTCTCGACACAGTGTTTCCAATTGGTGCAATACCCCTTGCTCAGAACAATCCCGTGGCACAATGCCCCAACAGTGGCATAATGCCCTTGCCGATGCTGTTGTCCGATTTTGAACCACAACTGCACGCTTTGTATGACAAAGCGCCCAAGTGATACTCGTGCACGGATGCACGCTCGCTCGCCCAAATTTTCAATGTTCCAACCAAGATATATAATTCCAACTGTTCAAGCATAATTCCAAATATTTCTCCAACTGCCCTAAATATAATCCAACTCTAGCTCCAACTATCCAATACGAAGACCAACTCAAGCCACAAATCTATCCAAGCAAACGACGTACACTCTATGCATGCCACAGTATAGTGATTTTTAAGTTCCAGTCCAAGTGTTCAACCCTTTACGTGTGTTCCATATTATTAGGCATGAAGGAGTAGAGGAGAACGGACAGAGCCCACTCACCAAGTTTGATTCCGTTAAGCATCCTGTCCTGCCGATACGGCCATTCCCTTGAACCCGTGGTCCGATGCAAAGCACGATCTACTCAATTGGTATGACCGTGCGAGCAGGCCATACTCTCTAAATCATCCGATCGATCGAACTAAGGAAGACGACATTATCACTCCAATCTAGCTATCTCAGTACCGCTCTGAACGAACACCTGATTTCTATCGAACTCCGCTAGCGATCTGCACATGAAACCAACTCAATCAATACTTGTTCCTAAATTAAAAAAATTAAAATATAACTAGCTATTGCCTCATTCAATCCGACTCAGCGTAATGCACCGTGCGGTTGCGGGGCATTACACATTTCGCCGCTGCCAAATCTTCTCTCTTGAACCCCAGATCCAATATCCAGCCGGTTCAATCTCCGTCAGCACCATTACCCTCCATCAGCCAACATCTACTATATCCAGTCTCCTTTCTTCTTCTTCTTCTTCTTCTTCTTCTTCTTCTTCTCCTTCTCCTTCTCAAGAGGTTTGGTTTTTCATACTAATTTTTTTTACTGAGGCAAGAAAGAAGAAAGGTTATTGCTCCTTATATCCGTTAGCCTTTTTTACTTGACGACCTTTGCATCATGTGGACCTGACATCCTTTTGCATCTTTTATTTTGAGTATTAAAAAAATTACTAGACTCTTCATTTACTGATATCCTTTTGCATCATCTTTTTTGGACTTGACATCCTTTTCATTATTTTATACACAACCTACTACTTTTAGCTAGATAACTTTACTTGCTTAGTTATGAGTAGACTACCATTTTGGACCTGACATCCTTTGCATTATTTCATACACAACCTATTGTCATTTATTTGCTAGACTACTTTATTTGCATAACAGTCATTTATTTGCTAATTTATTTGCTAGACTACTTTATTGCATACACAACCTGCTACTACACAAAGGCAATTGTCTCTTCACCAACACTGTAGAGACTACAGTGACTACACATAAGCATTATTTTATGTGAAGACCTGATCTATTTGAATATCTCCCATTTCATAAGAGGCATATTGACTTTCTGTTTATTTTAAGTATTAATTTTTTTCTATCTATTTTTTTGGTACAAATATTAGTTCTGATAGATTGTACGAAAGAGGAAGACAAAAAAATGATAACCTCTGCGTCATCATCCGTCGAACATAGTACTCTATCCGTTGTTGATATTCAGAAAATGATCAAACAAACTCTTTTTATTGGTAACAACTCCACTGCCGCCTTTGCATTATCAGCCTCTTCAGGTATATACTCTACTAGCTGGTTTCTTGATTATGTTGCATCAAACCATATGACTTATAATTCAATTTTTTTAGAATATAATTCCTCTTTCCTTATCTCCTCTAATCTATATAGATGATGGTACTACTATTAATGCAAGTCATATTGGATCCATTAAAACATCCAATAACCTCACTATTTCAGATGTCTATATAGTACCAAAACTACCAATGAATCTTATATCTATTGGACAATTATCTGATCAAGAATTTGATACTAACTTCTCCTCTTCTGCTTGTGTCATTCAGGATGGCTCAATGGCGAATCAAGTTGGGACTTTCTGTAAAGTTGGTCGCCTTTTTGTTCTGGACAAACTTCACATTCCGTCCACCATTGGTACCTTATTAATTGCTCCAACATTTTTTTTATCTCCTTTCATGTTTTAGCGCTCCAAATTAGGTCATGTTTTTTTTTCTCAACTTCGTTATATGATGAATAAAGGACTGTTGGGCTCTGTACATTTAGATAAAGAACCTTATTGTGATGCTTGTAAATTAGCTAAATAACCAGCTCTTCATTTTAATAATAGTATAACTTCTTCTTCATCACCATTTAATATTGTGCATTCTGATGTTTGGGAAAAAGCTCCAATAAAGTCCATAGGAGGTGCACAATATTATGTACTTTTTGTTGATGACTATTTTTGATATATATAGACATATTTATTACATTCTCATTCAAATTTTGTTAAAGTTTATATTGAATTTTGCACAATGATCAAAATATTGTTTTCAAAAACCATTAATTTTTTTAGGTCTCACTCTAGAGGCGAATATATATCCAAGCCTTTTATTGTTTTTTATTAAATCTCAAGGGACCTTCTTCAATTATTATGCACTGAAATACCTGAACAAAATGGTGTAGCAGAACGCAAACACCGTCATATTGTGGAAACTACTCGTACTTTACTTCTCTTCTCCTCGGTTCCTTATACTTTTTGGGGAGAGTTGGTTCACACTTCTACTTATATCATAAATCATATTCCATCTTTAGTCACTGACGAAATATCTCCCTTTGAACGCCTTTATCATACCCCTCCTAATTATAACGGCCCGCTCCGCTCAACCTGGAGAGTTGATTCAAACAACGTAAGTATAGCGAACCGTCCCGCCTAGCTCAGCGAGATGACTCACTTGATGCTTAAGGCATTTAGACTTGGCCTTCAGAAGATGTTCAGACTTAGACTTTCAGAGTCATGCTCGGTCGATGCGATTCATCGCTTAGGTGGGTGGCTCCGATGAACCTATCTTTGCCTAACATGCACACTTAAAATATGGACGATTCATGATAGTCACTAGGCAGTTCACTTGAAGCATGCTAATAATCAGATAAACCAACATAGCTAAGAGAATAATCCCATCTTTATTTCTTAGAACATGGATCATATTTTAAATGAAAAGAGATAAAACTTGTACCATTGTGTAGATATAGACTATCACACTTGTAAAGTAGAATTACTCTCATACTGATGCATTATTTATAACGTAGAGTATGCCACTATTCAAAGCACGACACGGAGAAAGAAGTGGAGTCATGTTGCGTAGATAGGCGGGAAGACTATCCAGTAGTCTTCCCGAGTCGGGAGAAGGAAACATAGGAAGTTCTCGAGATATTCAGATCGCCAAGGCAATCTCTAGTCAGGGAGCTGCATAGAGATGAAAGGAAACCAAGGTGAAGTCCTCGGAGAGTAGAAATCGAGCAAGATATTCTCGATTAGAATGGAAGTGATAAAGATGTTGCATGGTCATGGATAACTTATTGTGCACAAGGAATAGAATCCTCGAATGGTATCCAAGGCATCGGAATCTTGTCGGCTTGGGATGACTGTGTAGTGCCCCATCCCCGATCCGACCAGGGACGCACTACGTAATGGATTGTGGATAGTCTTACTCAAAATTTGAACTTAATATAAAAATAATCCATTCGACATTGAATCATGACGGACGAATAAATGAGAATCATTACAACTCATGGTTTGTCTTCTGTTGGAATAAGTCCTAGAAACAACAAACTGCGTCTTAGCAAGTGAGCTCCATATAAGAGTCCCTTCGACGAGATCAGTCGATTGTTGCTTTTCTTGAACGTTTTTATTGCGAGATTTTGTTGAAGTATTTTTGCGTCGTTGTCTGCTTTCGTTTTCTATGGAATTCACTAGGACGGATTGAGAATGAATTCTAACACGATGCTAGTGCCATTGTAGGAATGCGCATAGTTGATGTTTGATCATAGCAAAGTGAGTCTCCTTCCTCGGCACATTCTCTAATCGGTGGGTGGTTCGGTCCCTTCTTCTCTACTCGGTCGTGTAAATACATACTTTATCTCAAATACGTTCATATCGATGATGCCCAGTTGAATGTAAATATAAATATTAGCCACAATGCATGCTTACCACTAAGGAATAAAATATGGGATAACTGTAATCGTCGAGAGCATCTATGTGCACGGCCTATAACATAAGATTTCTATGCGGAACTGATAGTTGTGGTTTGAACCACGAGATTGTTAAAAAAAAATGATACTAGAATCATCGATTTGCGGCAAGATGCCTCAGAATATTTGGTGCCTACGGGTTTGCCAAATCAGAACATACGGCCTGGAGGAAAGATTGAATCAATGCAAGAGTTCATAAATAATACTACTTAAATCTTCTTTGTGTCATGCATATGCATCATAGATAAACTGTTCAAGTATTTTCATGGTCATGGACAACTTGTGCACAACGTTAATGTTTCCTTGAAACGGTATCCGGGGCACCAGAACCAAATCGACCTAGGGGGGAATAATAGAATGTGCTAAGGCATGGGGCATTACGGGACCTCCAGAGGGCTCACAACCCACCTGGGAGGATTCATCAAAATGCCTTAAAATAGTCTATCATGGTGTCTTCACTATCACTAATGACCAAATATAAGATAGCACTCATGCTAATGTATTGTCTTGTGTAGGGGGTAAGTATTCTATGTTTCAATGCAGGGACGTGCGCATCGGGTGAATAAGCTATCACCGATGCGTGCGTTATATATTCAACTTACTGCTTTCAAAATGTGCCTGAGATATAAACTACAAATTTACTCTAGTTCACAATAGTAAGATAATATTCAATGCATGCGACACCTTTATAAGTAGAGTCAATTTAGGCGAGTGGGCTCATCCTGCTCACCAGTATAAGTAGGTGTACTGATACCCAATATCTCAGGTGTCGAGAACATGGAGGATGCACGATACTAGGCCGAAGCTGAAGATCGAAGAGGCAACGTGAAGCTCTTCCTATTTTGAAGTATAGATGAAGCCCAATTCATTTTGAAGATATTTTGTAACAATCTATACGAAGGGTGTAATGTATGGGACAACAAGTATTATTCATGGTAGCTTGTTTGTCTTTTTGTTATTTTAATCAAATATAGCCGACTTGGCATAAGCAATATACTTCATATCAATGTAATATATTTTAAGTTATGAATGAAAAAGAAACTTTCTTTCTATTCAAATAATGTGTCTCAATATTTCTGCTGCAATGTGACTTATATTCTGTGTTTCAAACGAATTATCAAAAATATACGTTATTACTTTGTACGTTGTACAACCTAGCCATGCATGATATTACGCCCGGAGGACGATTATCGACATTACGGAGTCGGGGCATGACAAGTGGTATCAGAGCACTAGGTTCACTTCCTCAAATTTTAAAAAATATTTTCTTAAAATTTTGATGCGATTTTCTCGAAGGAATACTTTTGACGTTTGCTGTTGCATGAAATAATAGTCCCATACAGTAAACCCATAAATATTTTATGAAGTACTAACGAGTTTACTCTTTTTTGTAGCAATAGCTTAGAAGAATAACACTATTGCTGGAAGCAGTGCTCAGGTTATCCCGAATGACACAAAAAACTTGGGAGAGTCTGGAGGGGCGGGTACAAGTGATGCAATGGAAAGGATACGACATATGATGTAAGTACAACGGAGGCAAGCGATGGACCAACAACCGCAGATTCAAACCCAATTTGGTGCTCAACAGAAATAGATGGACACAATGATGCAGATAATAACATCGTTGGTGCCCAACAACAAAGCGACCGTGGTGGCGCCAACGCCGCGAGTCTTGGTAGCGGAAGACGAAGAAGAAAAAGAAGAGACCCAGCTCTCAGGCAGGTCGGCTTCTTACAAGGCGGGAGAGTTCACGAAGATGCACCCGCCAATGTTGACCGGGAAGGCCGAGCTCGATGTGGTAATGGGATGGATAGCCAAGCTAGAAGGACTATTCAACCTAATCGGAGTTAAAGGTTTCAATCGAGTAGCATGCACAGCGGTGCAGTTAGAGCTGATCGAGGGCACACAACTGATGGGAGGCTACCAAGAAAGGGATCTATGATGCCAATCCAAACTGCAAAATCTCTTGGAAAATGTTCAATGATGCCTTCCTTGAGCAGTACATTCCCCGCACAGTACGTCAGCAAATGGAGGATGAGTTCTCTGAACTAAAATAAGGCAACCTGTCGTAGATGACTATGACTCAGCCTTCGTAAAGCTAGTAAAGTTTGTAGGGGCCTTTATACCTGATAAGCAGTCGTGGTGCTATTGTTTCAAACATGGCTTAAATGATGACCTTCGTCGGGACATCATGAATCAATGATGTGCAACCTACCGAGAGTGCTACAAAACTGCCCTAAAAAGGGAGCGACTATTTGGACACAGTTCATAAAAGACGGGACCGATCATCCGCAACAATTTCAACAAGCGCCCTAACGAAGCGGGCGGTTCCGGTTCATACGAGCATTCGAATACGTTCGAGCACAGGGGTCCTTACTAAGGAGTACGATGGAATAAGTGCACTAGAAATGTATACAAGACAAAGGATTGCTTTACGAGAGCATGCCTTAAGTGCAGTCGCTTTGACCACAACATATTTCATTGTCCGGGGCGTCAAAATTGTCCGAGAAACAACGTTCAGAATCAAAATCCTCCGAGAAACCTTTTAAATCAGAATAGAGGACCAATACTTCGAGATGTGAATGCGGTGCCAATGAACCCGCATAATCAACGTCCGGGAGAGCACGGCAGAGTCTATGCATTGACTCAGGAGGAAGCGTTCACTTCCGACACAGTTGTAACTTGTATTTACTATACAAAGATATACCTCCTAGAGTGCTTTTAGATTTGGGTGCAACACATAGCTTTATATCTACTGAATTTGGTAAAGAAAGTAAATTAGCTATGACATCCTTAGATATGAACCTTTATTTTAGTACCCCATCGGGAGTATACATTCCTGCAAGTTTAATTTGTAGGAATTGTTATCTATGCATCAGAGGAAGGAAGCTATCATTGGATGTCATCATGCTAGACATCACAGAGTACGATATAATCCTAGGCATGGATTGGTTTGGTGTATGCTATGCCACGATCGACTGTATAGAGAAGAGAGTTATGTTCTGTCTACCTGGAGAAACAGAGTTTTCGTATTTGTGCGGCTCGGCGTCAAAGACATCGATGATAGTATCGATGGTGACGATAAGGCACTTGATGTATTTTGGCTACGAAGGGTACTTGGCTTCTGTTTGATACACATGTAAGGAAGGTGCACATGCGACTCAGGCTGGCGTCGTGACAGATTTTCTAGATGTGTTTCCAGATGAGCTACCCGAAACGCCACCAAATCGTGTGATAGAGTTCACGATCGATACTTTTTCGGATACGTGACCGATATCGAAGGCACCGTACATGATGGTGCCAGAAGAACTTAAAGAACACAATAACAGTTGCAAGAATTATTAGATCGTGGCTACATCCGTCCGAGCATTTCTTCCTGGGGCACTTCGGTACTGTCCGTGAAAAAGGACAGATCAATGCGGCTATGTATTGACTATCAGAAACTAAACAAAGCACCCGTACAAAATCAATATCCCTTGCCTCGGATAGATGACATGTTCGATCAACTTTAGGGAGCAACAGTGTTCTCCAAAATTGATCTTCGTTCAGGCTATCACCAGCTAAAGATTAAGCCTGAAGACTTAACGAAGTCAGCATTTTGAACCAGATACGGGCATTACAAATTCTTAGTGATGTCGTTTGGTTTGACGAACGCTTCAGCCGCATTTATGGATATGATGATCATAGTCTTCCGACCCTTCATAGAAAAATTCGTGGTCGTGTTCATCGACGATATCCTTATATATTCAAAGAGCAAGGAAAAGCACACGAAATACTTGAAGATCGTGCTACAAATTGTCATTACCATATTTCCAGAGTAGGGACTTTATTATCATTTGCAATATTTATATATATTGTGTTAATAGTTGGATAATATGTAAAATATATTATATTATATTCATTAATGATATGGTTTAGTGGACTATACTTGATGTGACCATTGACCTTACATTATGCTAGTCATATTTGGACCTACTAGTTAATCCCTATCCTTTTAATTAGAATCTAGTTAGACCCCTCATTTGGAACTAAATCCCATTAATTAAATGACTCTTCATGACTAACCATAGGGGCATTGAGGACCTTATATATTGTAACCCTAAAGCCTAGATGTGGCCGGCCCTATAAGTAGAGAGGGAGCCTCCCTCTAATTCCTCATAACTTATGAAGAAATCCTAGAAATAGTTCTTCCCAAAACCCTTTCTTTCCTCCACAAATTTCAGAATTTTAAACCTCAAATCTCTCTCATTTTTTTCTTTATCTAAAGAGGCCTAGAAGCTTTGGTCACAAGGAGTCATGGAGAAGAAGAAGTTGCATTGGGAATCCATCTCCCAATAGGTGAAAATCTGAAATCTCTCCTTTGAAATCTGTTTTTGTTATTTGTTTGGCCATTAGGAGCCAACACATGGTAATGTGTTTAGGAGTATCCATAATGGGAGAGCATGAGTCTCTATTGGTTTTCATGATGATTTATTCATGGTATTATATGTATATTTGGGATTTTGTGTTTATGGGTGTTATATATATATATATATATATATATATATATATATATATATATATATATATATGTTATTAGTTGTATATTGGTAGTTTTTGGCATGAAGATTGTGGTGTATCTTAGAGTATCACTTGGGTGCACTCAAGGTGTTTGATGAAATATTTAATAAGAAGTATACCCATTTATAGTGCCTAATTCACATGTTATTGGATACATATATATGTATATCTATATATACATGTGAGCTTGTGACTGTTAGAGTGTGGGATATATGGGGGGATTACTTGAATGGTTTATTGATGGCAGGAAGAGTCGGGTAGTGTCAGGTGATAAGGTATTGTGGGTGTGTACACTCGGGGAGCTACTTCTCAGTGGCAGCAACCTCACTGCAGAGGTTGTAAGTTTGGGCTAAAGAAATACCAGGATATGCAAGAAGGAGGAGTGTTATCAGTTAGTAACAACAGATATGGTGAGTGCAGAGTATGAGGTGATATCAGGTTTGTGTGTATGTGAGTGGATACCATTTGACACTTGAGTATCCATGGTATCAGTAACCACTGCTAGGAGCTACAGTTAACACTGTAGAGATGGTACAATCGGGTGTATCTTTAGCTGCAGTATCAGTGAAGAAAGTGTGGTTGGTTAGTGTAAGGAATAGTTAGTATCAGTAGTATCCAATTAGTAGTGCAATCTAATGTGCAGCAAGGCAGTGGCATCAGTGGAGTGTTTAGCTTTTATGCACAGCCAGATTAGTTGGTATATTGTAGTTTAGTATGTGTGTGTAGATGGGGGTGTGGGCTTATAGTACAGTAATTGTGATGGGAGTAGACAAGTGCAGAGAGCAGGTTCAGTGAAGAACTAAAACTTAGTTCAGTTTGAGCAGTGGCATATAAGTGTGGATGATGAGGCTCGAGTGTGGTGTGGGGGTTTCATTGATATTGTTGAGTGAGGAAGGTTGTGCTCAGGTAGATAAGGCATGGGGTGTTGGGTAAAACATAATGTATCAGTACATCTGTGTGCACTGATGTGTTTAGATAGTGGCAGCAGTAATACAAGTATCGACAACATCCATGAGCAATATATTCAATTAATAGAAACAGTGTGAGGGGAGTTTGCAGGTGTGCTAGGGAAGGCTCAGTGCAAGAGGATGCACTGCAGGATAAGGGACTGATCTGGGAGGATCAATGTGTGTGGGGGGTGCCTTAGACTTGTGGGAGTACCTGTATGCTAGGTAGATGTATCCGATACTTATAAGTATCAGTGACACTAGAATGGGGGTGTGCAGGAATATTGGTGTCAGTATAGTTATTATAGGAGTTGTTGTTGTCAGTTGTTGTTGTTGGTATGCAAGAGGAGCAAGGATCAGTTGAGTGTCCAGTATTAGAGGGGGATGGCTATCAGTGAACTTATATGAGTAAGAGTAGCTGTAGGTGTTAAAAGAGAGTGAAGTGTTTCAGGTTGCATAGTAAGAGGGGGAAGGATCTGTAGCACTGTGTATGTGAGTATTATTTCAGTTGGAGTGAGAACTGAACTGAGTTCAGTTCAGTTATCAGGTTTCCAGGTAGAGGGTTTGGTACATAAGTGTGAGAAGGGGAAACTGGGTATTAGATGAGGTTAGTGATTAATGTGTGGTGAAAGGGTATTGGATGAGGTAAAATAGGGCTTTGAGATATCACTTAATGGTGGGTTGTATCAGTAATACTCGAGGGTGAGGGTTGTATGTGATAATTTATTGCCAGGTTAGGGTAGGCTCGGGTAATGACATCAGTACAATTGGGTGTACCTGATTGCAACAGGTAAGGTCCAGTAATAGTTTAGAAGGGGAGTCAATGCAGTGAAGTGTTACATTAGATGTTAATGTGAGATGGAGGTTGGACTGATTGCAATTTGGTATCAGTTGCCTACTATACAGTGGGCATGTGTGTGTAGGTTTCCATATTAGAGAGTGAGTATCAATTGCATGTGAGTTAGTGTGAAGGTAGGTATTTTATGAGAAGTATCAAGGATTAGACTAGAGTCAAGGAATAGAGTAATCTAGGTATATATTAAATATTAAGTTATGTAGTAAGATATTAACTAGTATTAGTTAAACCTTAACTAATATAGCTAGAAGGCTTTGGTACTAACTAGTATAAGTTAGGTAGTAGCTAATAGTAGTCTAATATTGCCTTACAGACCATGTTAAGACCTAGTTAAGCTAGTATAGAATCAGACATGGCCTAGAAACACCATTCTTGACTAGTTTTACATGTTTAACCTTCCAAACACCATTTAATATTAATATCTTATATTTAGGTCAGAGTGACTCCAATTTGGACATCGATCCTCACTCATTGCTCAGGACCACAGACGAATACATTCTCTGACAGTTTTTATTATTTTGATTATTACTATGATTCTAGTTGTAGTATATACTTGATTCCGACACAGTGGATACACGGGCTAGTATGATAGATACTTGTTATGAGGAGTCATGATTGGAATCCATCGTACTAGGTGGGGACGGAGAAATATTAGCAAGATTATGTGATCATACACCCACTTTACATGCATCATAACTCACCCCACATATCACTTAGGGTGTAGCCTGACCATTTACATGCCTCATAGCCTCTTATATATGATTAGCTTGACTATTTCTCGCATCATAGCTAACTAGATGGTTAGCCTGACCTCACATGTATCATAGCAAATCATATATAACAAGTTGATCTAGTCCCAAGCCGATCACATAACAAACTGATATTTTACAACACTTAGCTAAAATTTCTATTTCTTTATTCTAGTTCACTCATTTCTAGCATTTCCACATATCTGTTTATTGCTAGTTAGTTTTATATGCTGATTACATGTCTCTCCAGTATTCCTTATTTTTTAGTATTTCTTCATCATGTATTTTCTTACACTGTCTTATAATTTTTGTCAATATAATTAAAATTGCTGTTTAGTGTTTGTATTTTGCTCCAATCCTGACTGGATAACATTTTCAGAGGATCTTGAGGATTTATGTCCTACCCACTATGGTCCAGGAGTAGATGGAGACTACATTTCGGAGATTTTAGAGGAGCCACTCTCCTTAGAGGAGACACCACATGCAGTCGTTTAGACAGCTTCTTAGTCTAGTTATCTATGTATTAAATTGTTCTAAACTTGAGACTTGGATTGTATTATGTTGAGACTATTTATGTTGGGATGGATATACTCTAGATTATTATTGTATTTGAGTAGTGTGCTAGACTTATGTCAGAATTATGCCAGAACTTCCGTATCTTTCATATTTTCTCGTGCCATTTACTTTCCTATAGTTATTGTGATTGAGTATCTTATGATTTGATGATCAAATGCATATTCATTGTCCTTCTTATAGAGTTGCGATCATTGACAGGTTATTTTGTGAGTTGTGATTAGTAGTATGGAGACCTAGATAGCGTTCTACCGTCGATGCTGTGGCGTAGGCTGGACGTACCTACGGCTTATGCCCAAATTTTGTGTGCAGGTCATGACACAAACCTTGCGAGAACATCAGTTGTTTGCCAAACTAAGTAAGTACAAATTTTGGATGAGTAGGGTGTCATTTCTTGGATACGTTATCTCGGTAGAAGGCATTTCGGTTGATCCAAAGAAAATTAAAGCGATAGTAGACCTTAGGCAGCCTATATCGGCAAGCAAGATTTGAATTTTTCTGCATTTGGTGGGCTATTACCGTAGGTTTGTGAAGAACTTTTCCAGAGTGGTGTCGCCCCTAACTCGTCTCACCCAGAAGGAAATCGCATTCGTGTGGAGTACGACTGTGAAACTAGCTTCCATGAGTTAAAGAAATGGCTTATCTCAGCTCCAATCCTTGTATTTAGGGTGCGTTCTTATGCAACGAGATAAGGTAATCTCTTACGCTTTAAGACAGTTAAAGTCGCACGAGAAGAATTATCCAACGTATGACCTAGAGCTAGCGGCAATTGTGTTTACATTAAAATTATGGAGACACTACCTCTACGGTATCGTTTACAAAATCTACACGGATCACAAGAGCCTCAAGTACCTTTTCACCCAACATAAATTGAACTTGAGGCAGAGACATTTGTTGGAACTCATAAAGGACTATGACTTGATGATCGCTTACACGTCGGGCAAAAAAAAATGGTAGCAGATGCTTTGAGTCAGAAGTTCATCGGTTCATTATCAATAGATGGCCGAGTACTACAAGATCTAGAGGCATCGAGCATTGAACTCAGAGTTCAAGGCCAAGGAGCACAACTGGCCCAACTATAACTTGAGCCGAGTTTGCGAAAAAAGATAAAGTCCGCTCAGAAGGGCGACATGTTCTTAAAAAAAATATGCGAGCTAATTTTGATAGAGAAGACGACCGACTTTGCGAAAGATATGAGTAAAAAGTTACAAGATAAGGGAAGATTGTACGTTCCTAACAATCTAGATCTTAGAAGAGAAATCATGTCTGAAGTCCACTATATGAAGTATTCCTTACATCCAGAGAGCACCAAGATGTATAAGGATTTGTGCACTACTTTTTGGTGGCACGTCATGAAACGGGATGTGTCAACCTATGTTTCACAGTATATAGCTTGTCAACAAATAAAGACCAAACACCAACGGCCAGGCGGGGAGCTGCAGAACCTCGCTATTCCCGAGCGAAAATGGAACGGTATCACAATGGACTTCATCGTCGATTTTTCGAAGACGCCGCAGGGGAATGATGTGATTTGGGTTATTGTTGATAGATTGGCCATGTTCGCACATTTCATCGTGATCAAAGTAACATGGAGCGTCGATCGGTTAGTGCAGATTTATATTGATAAAATTGTTCGACTCCATAGGGTACCCGCCACGATCGGGACATAAACGGGCGATTCTTGTTGCATTTCTGGACGATCCTACAATCTGTAATGGGTACAAAGTTGAATATTAGTACTATATATCATTCTCAAACATATGGCCATACGGAGAGGGTGAACCATATACTTTAAGATATATTGCGGCTATGTGCTATAGATTTGAAAACTAGTTGGGACACGCACTTGTCGTTAGCAAAATTTGTGTATAACAATAGTTATCATTCGAGCATTCAGATGTCATCACATAAAGTGCTGTACAAAAGGAAGTGTCGATCACCGATATGCTGGAAGGAAGTCGGCGAGCGACAGGTACTCGAACTGAAACTAGAATAGTAGGTCGTCGAGAAGGTCTGCATGATTCGAGACAAACTTCGCATCACGCAGAGACGACAGAATATTTATGCAGATACCCATCGACGACTATTAGAATTAATGGTCGGGGACCACATATTCTTGAAAGTAACCCCGATGTGAGGCATAATGCGGTTCGGAGTCAAAGGTAAGCTAAGTCCAAGGTTTGTTGGTCCCTTCGAGATTCTCGAGAGAGTGGCAACGGTAGCTTATCGGATTATACTACCATCACCCTTAACGGATGTGCACGATGTCTACCATGTTTCTCAACTTTGGAAGTACGTGCATGACCCAAGTCACGTAGTTAACTTTGATCAACTAGTGTTGAGTGTAGACTTGCCATACTCAGAGGAACCTGTGCAAATTTTGGACCGCAAGAAGAAGATTCTGCAAAATCGTTCGGTACTCTTGGTTCGCGTGCAGTAGCAGAACCATTCGGTCGAAGAGTTGACATGGGAAATAGAGACGGAGATGAAGGAGTAGTACCCTTCATTATTCGTCGAGTCGAAGGTAGGACCTTTATTCTTAAGTTTCGGGACAAAACTTTTTTTTGGTGGTATATTATGTAGTGTCCCATTCCCGATCCGACCGGGCGATGCACTACATAATGGCTTGTGGCTAGTCTTATTCAAAATCTGAACTTAATTTAAAAATGACCCTTTTGGCATTGAATCGTGGCGGATGAATAAACGAGAATCATTATAACTCATGGTTTGGCTTCTGTTAGAATAAGTTCTAGATGCAGCGGACTGCGTCTCGGTGAGTGGGCTCCATATAAGAGTCCCTTCGATGGGACCAGTCGGTAGTTACTTTTCTTGAACGTTTTTATTACGAGGTTTTGGTCGAAGTATTTTTGCGTCATTATCTGCTTTCATTTTCTAAGGAATTCGCTAGGATGGATTGAGAACAGATTCTAACACGATGCTGGTGCCATTGCAGGAATGTATGTAGTTAACGTTTGATCATAACAAAGTGAGTCTCCTTCCTCGATACATTCTTTAATCGGTGGATATTTTGGTCCCTTCTTCTCTACTCGGTCGTGTAAACACATACTTTATCTCGAATATGTTCATATCAACGTTGCCCGATTGAATATAAATATGAATATTAGCCATAATGCATGCTTACCTCTAAGGAATAGAACATGGAATAACTGTAATCGTCGAGCGCATCAATGCACGTGGCCTATAACATAAGCTTCGTACGCAGAGACGATAGTTGTGGTTTGAACCACGTAAATGTTAAAAGAAATATGATACTAGAATCATCGATTTGTGGCAAGGTGCCTCAGAATATTTGGTGCCTACGGGTTTGCCAAATCAAAATATACAGCTTGGAGGAAAGATTGAATCATTGCATGAGTTTATAAATAATACTGTTTAAATCATCTTCGTGTCATGCATATGCATTATAGATAAACTGTTCAAGCATTTGCATGATCGTGGACAACTTGTGCACAAGGTTAATATTTTCTTGAAACGGTATTCGGGGCACCGAAACCGAATCGACCTAGGAGGGAAATAATAGAACATGCTAAGGCGTGGGGCATTACGTGACCTCTAGAGGGCTCGCAACCTGGCTGGGAGGATTCACCAAAATGCCTTAAAATAGTCTATCATAGTATCTTCACTATCACCAATGACCACATTAAGATAGTACTCATGCTAATGTATTGTCTTGTGCAAGGGGTAAGTATTCTATGTTTCAATACAGGAACGTGGCGTCGGGTGAATAAGCTATCACCGATGCGTGCATTATATATTCAACTTACTGCTTTTAAAATGTGCCTGAGATATGAACTACAAATTTACTCTAGTCCACAATAGCAAGATAGTATTCAATACATGCGACCATTTTATAAGCAGCGTCGGTTTAGGCGAGTGGGCTCGTCCCGCTCACCAGTACAAGTAGGCATACTGATACCCAATATCTTTTGTGTTGGTGTCACAACCTGTACCTGGTGTGAGGGTACGAGTACGTGGATACGTCTAGCCTACGCCACAACATCGACGGTAGAACGCTATCTAGATCAATAATACTATCTATATCTCTCACATAATATATATAATATAGCTGCCAATGATATCTCAACTCCAAATGGAGTACAATATGATGATATAATGGTAATCAATACTCAATCATAATATAAAACTAGAGAAAGATAATGACACAATATAAAATAGAAGAATAGAGTCATAAGTCACAATATAATACAATACAAATCCAAGTATAAAAGTCTAACCTCAATACACAAGTCTCAAATATATATAACATGCCAAAATGTCTAAACTGTAATCATATCCAATACAATAATGTAATGGTTAGGTCTCCTTGAAAGCTGGCACTAGATCGTCCTGCTCTAAAGGTGCAGCCCCAGACGGCTCGCCATCCTGTGGCCTGTAGTAAGTGGGACACAAATCCTCTAACCAATCATCTGAAAAATATATTCAGTCAGGATTGGAGCGAAGCACATAAACTAACAACAGTTTTAATTAAATTGATAAAGACTATAAAACAGTGAGTAATGACTATACATGATGGAAATAAAATACTGGTAATGTAAGAAAGCAGGAGAAACATCAATCATAGTGAAATAATGAGCAGTGAGTAAGCAGGTAAATATCAGTCTCATCAAGAACAAGCTGGAATAGAAGAATAAAGTAAAGTAGCTAAGTATTTAAAATATTAGTTTGTTATATGATCGGATTGGATACAAGATCAGGCTCTACCATATATGATTGGCTATGCACAAGTACATGTAAGGGATCAGGTCAATCATGTATGATTGACTATACACAAGTACACGTAAGGGGATCAGGCCAATCATATATGTGGAGCTATACACAAGTAATAAGATCAGGCTACACCCTGCGTGTGGTGAGGGTGAGCTATGCACAAGTAGGTGGGGGTATGATTACATAACTAGTTAATACTTTCCTCGTTCTCCGACTAGTATAGTGGATCCAACCATGACACATTACGACACATGATTCATAGAGCAGGGGGGCAACCTACTCCTGGACTGGTGTTTATATATGTACAGTAATCATAATACATGTACAGGGTCCTCAAGGAAATAACATCTTATGATGGAATCCAGGATACACTAATCCGTGTAACATTGTGCCAGGAATCAAGTACAACACTATAAAACTGATATCATAGTAATCATCAAAATAACAAAAACTGTCAGAGAATGTACTTGCCTGTGGTCTAGAGTAATGAGTATCAAACTGTGTCCGTCCTGGTGTCTCAAGGACCTAAATATGGAATATCATGTCAACACAGTGTTTGAAATGATAAACAAGTTAAATAGTTAATTTCTAGGTCTTCAAGCCATCTCTTGGTCAAACTATGCCAAAGCAGTCAAACTAGGTCAACTCTAAGTCGAACTAGTCAAACTTGGTCAAGCTAGTCATATCTAGGTTGTACTAGCCTATATTTAGTTTTCCAACTCCATACCTTGAAGGTATTAGCTATCCTAGCTAATATCACTAAGGTATCCATATATACTAGCTAATAATTATATTAGTTATATCTATTATATAATACCTTAGCTTATCAACACTCACCTATATTACCTTAGTATCTGAGTTATTACCCCAAATACTTAACTTATAACAATTACCTTAGTATATAATTTCCTTAGATATACCTCAATACCTCGTCCCGTATCCTAGTATCTTAACCATATCATACTCTTTACCCATTACTCTAGTTAACATTTAAATACCTTAGTTATTCTCAATGCTTTAACCATTACTAATACGTAGTATCTAGTACCTTAATACCACACTTAACCTTTACTAACCTTGGCATCAATGCATACTAATACCTTCCTTGACACTAACTAGGATACACTTGGCACCAACACTCACCTAGCATCTAAACACTCAAGATACTTACCTACACATAACTCTAATACACTACACTCACACACTTGTACTTGCATCTATCATTTGGGCACTGATGCTCATATCACAGTACCACACCCCTCTCCTTTAACTTAGGTACTCCCTCAAGACCCCTCTTATAGTTGGTCACTGCCTGTAGCTACTCAACTCTGCAAGCAACCCAGGTTTGTGCAGTGTCTATTCTATATTTCTCCCCCCCTTTTACATGTTGCTACTTACTCCTACTGCTGCTATATCTGACTTATTTTTTATTGTTGTTTGTTAAGGAATTTCTCACTACACAGGCACTACTACAAACATACAAGCAAACCCGATACACCACAGTCACTCCAACCTCCCCACCTGTGCATACATGTGCACAGGTCTGCCCATGCTCCTGCTATTGTGCTTAATAGCTGCTGCTGCTACCTGCTATTCCTACTTCCCTCTTCCATCTGTACACTACAGTAGCTTGTTGCTACCCCTATTCGACCATTCATACGCCCCCAACTACAGAATAAGCTAATGTGGACTGTACCCGAGCATTTCTCCATACTCCTATTATAATGCTGTTGCCACTGTATTTCTAATTTGCAATTTTCAACTGTACTACACCCCTACTGCACTACACCTCTACTGCACTACACCTCCTCCCCGATCCTGCACAACATTACCAATATCCTAACACAACACTTCAAACACCAGCAACTACTACTTCACCACCAACACACAACAACAATAGTAAATATATATATCATTAACCCATATATGAACACACACACACACACACACACACACACACACACACACATATATATATATATATATATATATATATATATATATATATCATCCCCGATGAGTCGACTTGCTACGGACTGGAAAGACAGCCGACTCGTCGGATGGTTCATGATGTCCAGTAAGGCTAGCTGTCGAACTGGAAAGAAAGTCGTTCTATCCAAGGTGATACATCTAATATGACTTTTAGATCCAGTGACCTTTCATATAGATGAGTCATGTATTCATAGCAGTAATTTGTGTACAGGAGAGGAGTAGCACGAAGGAGTTTGATGCACGGTATATCGCACATTTAGAAATATATGTATAATTATCTTTATATTTTGAGTAAAATATGTCTGAGACAGACACATTCATGGCACTTTAATTTTGCATAGATATTTTTGTTGTTTCTTAGTATATAATTGATATCATTGGTGCATATTACTTGGAAGGCCGAATGGTAAAAAAAGGTAAGACAAGCTCAGTTATATACTGCACGAATGCCCTGAGACACGAGTATTATTTACATATATTATGCCATAAAACTGATCCTAAGGCAAGACTAGAAAGATAACAATAATGGCTCGATGCACATACCTAAATAAATATGTTTATTTTGTTGAGTGGGCGAGATGCCTCCCAATCAGTGCATTCAATGTATTGATACCTAACCAGATTGCTTGCAAGGTGTAGGCAGTAGCTCGCATGGTACAAAGATCGCCTGACGCATCGAGGTGCCGAATCGCACTAGGCATCTTGGAGCATGGCACGCGAACTTGAAGCTCACATTTACAGGACGTAGTATATGGGAACATCATCATACAGAGGATTTGATTCAAGTTGTAAGCCTATGAGCATATTCGTTATAATGAGAGAGAGAGAGAGGGTGAGCGATTGTAATTCTCGGCATAACGTCGCTTGTGATCTTTACTTCATATCAATAAAGAGCTTGGTTCCATGTTACACTTGTCTTTATTCAAATTTTTGATTGGGGACTATCTGGACGACTCTGCGGTTTAGTATTTCTTCGGCCGTATCGGTGTTTGCCTTGTGTGAGCATAACTTAGGCTCATGCGACATCACGCCTGTCATGCCCCCATCCTTGAAGGGCCGATCGTCCTCGTTTTGGCCTTGTAAAACTGATCGTTCTTGCTTGGACGTAATGCTTTGCAAGCCTAAGTTATGCTTTTATAAGGCGTAGTACCTGCACAAAATATAAAATAGACAA
The DNA here is from genome assembly GCA_036927795.1 of Iris macrosiphon. Classification (NCBI taxonomy): domain Eukaryota; kingdom Viridiplantae; phylum Streptophyta; class Magnoliopsida; order Asparagales; family Iridaceae; genus Iris; species Iris macrosiphon. Next base: position 162,615,112 of record JAYESA010000013.1, on the reverse strand, counting down.
GATATATAGCAACATAGATATTTACTTGCAGAAAACCAAAGATTGAACACATTTGATAGGAACCAAAATACTTTTTTTATTGAATACTGAAATTTGGATTATAATACATTTGCTTGGCAGATTACAAAATATGTCATAGATGACTTACATCTCTTTGAAAACCCAAAACTAACCACAATGCCTATACATCATATCCATGTACTAGGACGGTAATTAAAAATACCTTGAAGGAAACATGCAACTGAAAGGAAACTAACAAACTAGAATGGAAGAAGCTTGGCTTGTAACGAGCATGGTTCCACTAGATTGGATGCCCTCCTACAAATTGAAAAGGCTTGCCACAGTCATGTTCTCAGAACCTGAAGATGCCCACAAACGTGAGTCAGTACCCCACATGTACTGGTGAGCGACCGAAGCCAAACTCACCTGATAATCCATACTAAGTAAACTTGTGAAGCTAGCATGCTTATTATGTGATCTTTCTAGTTGTCTAGATTCTTTTTAGCAATGCATGCAAAGAAACATAATAATATATTAAGCAACATAATGATAAATCTTATCCATGGTCGATCGTTATCCCTGCAGTAGACACACAAGTTAGCCACAATTTGCATATATCAATAATCTCATGGGACTATGCATCTATAACTCAAGGGACTTGCAAATTTGAATAAACTCAAGGGACTTGGCATCTATTAGTTAGGCTTGCAAGAAGGTTGCACCTAGCATTTTTCCTAACTACATGATATCCCAAAAGAGTTCTTTCTCATGAATTAGCAGCGGTGACTCGAGGTTCAGCTCTGCACTAGTTTGCATGAACGTCAGGAGCTGTGACTCGATCACCCTAACATACATGAACACTAGCAACTATGACTCAAGGTTCAGCTCTGCACTAGTACCCATAAATGTCAGGAGCTGCGACTCGGCAATAGCATCTCACCCCAACATAACATGAACACTAGCAGCTGTGACGCAGGGTTCCGCTCTGCACTAATGGATACAATACACTACTAGATCTCAAGGACCGTCCCCCAGGGTGCTATCACAATCTCTTCCAGACCGACCAATTTCCAGTGCCCCAGGAACCATTACAAAGACTATTACCTTGTGCATAAGTTGTCTGAGGCCGATGCAAGACATGAACTTCTATCAGATAAAAATATTATAAGGCACAATTATGAACACAAGCACACATTTCCATCTTCTCTCTACTTATCTAAGAACTATATCCCACTAGATCGCAAGGACCGTACCTCAGGGTACACTATTAGTTCCTTTTCTTGTAGCATTGAACAATTGTCAAATCATAAGAGGTTTTCTATACACATTCTTTTTGTGCAGCAAATGAATAAAGGACATGCAACATTAACTTGAAATAAGCAACAGTTCTATATTTAAAAGCATGCAATTATTTTATTTTTGCTTATCTTTATTATTGAGGAACATTAAACTTAGGGACATGCAACCGAGTGGACTAGAGATTCTTTTATTAAATGTGTAAACAAAAAAATTTATCGAAAGGCCGAAGCCACTTATCGATTGAATCAACGAGAGAATGGAAAAGCCTCACGCAATGATCACTCCTTGGTTATGCGTCCTGAAATTGCAACAATATTTGGTTAGCATCCTTCGATCTTTTTCTCTTACGATTTGAAATGAATGCGTAAAGGAGAAAAGCGAAGTAAAAAAAATCAAATCATTGAAAGTAACTCAAAAATGCAAAGCAACACAAAACCAAGCAGGAAAACATCCAACGAAAACTATTGGACTCATTTCAATAGAAACTGATCCATCTGTTAGAACGGTTCATTACACTTCATCGATGATTGATTGGGTTGTAAGGTTTCCCCGATACTCAGTTTAAAACTGAGTCACAAGCCGAAGGTATTACGTTAGTGAATCGTTGGAAGCAAGGCACTACAATGCCCAGCGTGGACGTTCGGCTCCTCCGGGGCCGGGGCATGGCATTTTGGTATCAGAGCATGACTTTACATTCTTGGCCTCGTATCGATTCTCTTTATGCTTGATTTATGATCGACATTACAAACGCTCTCTCTCTCTCTCTCTCTCTCTCTATCGATGTTTCGATGTATGTTCCATACAATAAGTCTAAATATTTTTGAAAATTTGTGCGGATGATTCATCGAATGAGATAGTTATGTGAGGGAATTTGTGATAAGTTGTTTCAGACTTTATATGAGAAGACACATGCTAGAGTTAGCAAGTTACGTGCAAACTAGAATAGCATTACGTTGCTACTAGCGAGTTGGTGTGCGAGACTAGAATATCGTCCGGACGGGATAGGTCGGACTCAATTTATTAAAATTTAGATAGCTATCGGTTAAGGCATATCGCTTAGCGAGTATAGAAGATCGTGCATGAAAATTTTGAGGAATGGCTTAGTTGGATGATTGTGTCGATCAGTTTAATTTAAAGTTCGGTCAATGTTGCACTAGAATATCGGGATCACCATATCGAGGATTTTTAGAATGGAATGTTGGTAGAAGTTGATCGACTCATTGTACATGGATGACTATCAAAGGAGGTGTATCGGGATACTAAGATTCTGAGGCGAATACAAAAGTAGCATATGTGATTTTTTATGAACGAATCAGTCGAAGCTACAAGTGAATTATGTGAATACCATTTTGAGGATGACATTGTCATGTGACTCGAACCCTGAGTGGTGTATGGGATAGCCTTAGAAATGTTCGAGCGATTGAGGATTTGGTGAATTAATGAGTTGTAACCAAGCAATACAGTATTGTACAAGGCCTAGAACGAGTAATGCATAGTTAGTCGAGAAATAGAGTGTGTCGTGCAAAAATGATGCGAACGATCGAGGATGTGCCGAGTAAAAAGTTTGGATTGTGTCTTATACTGATGAGAGGTAATGGATAGCTTGGTCGAGGAAGTTATTGAGGATCGCATGCGAAGTTATGAATTAAATCTAACAGAATGAAAGTTTGTATCAAGATTGAAGACTTGAGAATACGATTGGGAGTTAGAGTAATTGAACGACAGCGTAATGGAAAGTTAGTGCGCATAAAAATTGGTTGAATGATATGGATGACTCAGACGATTCAATGAAACAAAAATTGATGTTAGAAGATGGTAACTGAGAGTTTAGTTCGAATGTGCATGATTGACTCAAATTATCATGTAGCTTGAGGAACGGACATAGACGATATTGGATTTGATTTTAAATTTAACGAGCGATCTTGAATCTAGTTCGGAAGATAGTATTCATATAAAACGAAGATGATGATACACAGAGGAATGATTTCTATTTTTCGTTATTTTTCGAAATATAAATTTTATGGTTGCACAAATATAGTTGAGGATATTGAGACGTATTAAGGATAAGTAGATGACATGGGCAGAACAAAAGATTTTTGTGCTAATGGATTTCGATGGTTATACAAACGAGCTTGATAAAATAGAACGTAACGAGAATGGATGGACATGGACTCAAATTTTTTTTACTTGTATGAATGATAGACTCGTGATCGATACAATTTTGAAAACACAACTGTGTTGAGGAATAGTTATTCTTGGACTATATATATTGAATAAACGATTATTAGAGGTACGCGACTTAAGAAAACAATAAATTTCTTGAGGATGGATCTTGGATCGATGCAACAAGAATGATGGTTTATGAGGAGATATTGGATTTTCTATAACTTGAATGAAACGAGTAAATAATAGTGAAGTGACTTAGT